>NQII01004386.1:0-34934 GCA_002778355.1 Clitarchus hookeri
ATTTACATGAAACCACTCTGTGCACGACATAAACTTTGTCATGTCTTCTTCCCTTGCAGTTTCACAGATATAAAAACAATTCTTCCACCGTATAGATCCACTTCAGTTTTCCAGGGCGTGGGTATCCCCGCCTTAGTCCTGCAGCACGCTCGTTGACAGACCTTTCGGATGCTTCGAGCGCTAAGTACAGCTGCTCTTTGTGTCCCTGTTTTATTCTTTCATGGATAAAGCAATGGCTGCTGCCCCTGGAAGTGGAGATATTTGTTTCAGTGACACAAAGGGAGACGATGGAGCTTGGTAAAGGAGCGCTTGTTTCTCCATCTTCTCGCTGGATGGGAATAACTTGGTTTATACTTGTACTTGGTTGGTGCTCCGTATCTCATCTTCGTCAGTACGTGCCACTTTCCCAGCTAATGACAGATAGATTGCACACGTGGGAAGGGGGCGAGGAAAGAAGCAACGAAATAATGTTCGCTTATACACATCTGGTTTACTGGCTACGCTCCTGTAGCTCTGAGATCGTCCACTGCCATCCCCACTGTATCAGCACATCCATGAGCAATACCAAATAACACAGCCACTTTTGACTGAGAGACGCGCCGACCTGGATTTGCCCTGGACCACTTTTCGAATTCACCTATATAGTAGGTATTCAAAGGATTGAAAAATACGACATATAAAGGCTGGAGGCGGTGTGTGTTGTGACCCGGTAATGATAACATTAAAATGTAATTTTTACGAGCGATTCGCAAGGCTTCGATGATTCGGGGGCGCCGAGTGCCCATCCAAAATAATTAATTTTTTCTGCAATCTTAGTTGAACACACTTATAGAAATGCTGCAACAATTTAACAAATAACGTTATGTTTATATAACCACTTTCCAGATTGAATTAAAAAAAAAAAACAATACCAGATGGAGCTCCATTTTGGAAATCGTCGCACACCCTTCCCCCGTTGTATAGCATCATGGGAGGGATGTAGGGACCTGAACCACATGATGCAGCATACAACAGCTGTGTTTGTTCTTCGCTCTCTGCTCGATGTTGCTCCCACTTGAGATTTTCCTTTCTGAGAAATGATCTTCCTAGGATTATTCTCGACAGTGGTGAGTCCTATATCGTCTATGTTGAACATACGAGTAGCATCACTTTTTAAGGTCATGTTTGAAGAGAGAAGGGGAGCAGTAGTTGACTAGCACAGATATAATAAGTGGCTTATGGGTGTTCAGTTCCCGGCCGTATCGTTCGGACCCTTTCTATTTCTTGGTGTGTTGCCGCAGAGAAGGAAGGCTACTATTGAAGGAATAAAATAATGAGTACATTAATATAAAATAATAAGATTTGTTCGTTTAATAATATGGTAGGTTGAAACCACATCAATATATATTAAACTGTTCTAGTTTCCATAACACAAGTGGGTATCGTGTAGTATTAACGTCTAGTGCACTGCCTAATTGTGATGCCATGAATGGACTACCGCACTGATTGCTGGTCCAACCATGGCACTCGCCGCATTTTGTCTTCAGCACGCTGCAGTGAACCGTAAAAAAATAATTGCATACTTTTGCAATACAGCGACATGTTACACAGGAAACAAGCTTTCAGGTACTGTATAATTCATAATTCTGTACTAAATGACTTGTAGCGCACAAGCCTTAAAAGACAACGTAATATTAATAACCACTGTATAATAAACGTAACTTAATATATCCTGTGCACGTCCGCCGTCCCGCAGGTCGGTAACTTCTCTAACAGGCAGCGGCTCGGTCGCTCGTACTTAACTGCGTCCCTCGCGCATGCGCTGTGCATAGTCCCTGAGATATCGAAGTTGCCCAATCGTGGCACTGGTCCATTGATGGCACCTTTCCCCTATAGGTGTTAATAAAGACAGAGAGAAAATAAATGTGTAGGTAACGCCTTGTAAGAAATAGCTCTTATGCAAAATATTATAACACTGAGTGTGCACAAATGTGGAGCGTTGGATCTCTGGTGTCATTTTCTAAGCTTTGTGGGTATGAGGCGGAGGAATATCCTGGAAGTAGAACTCTATCAGTGGCTTCAGAATAGTAGGAAGTGACCTCGAATGGACAGTTACGGCCACCTGTTTATTGATAAAAGTTTTCAGGACAAAGTTGTGTTCCAAAACACTTTATTTCACAACCACTTTCGTGAGTGGATCATTTGAATTGTTACGCGTTTTATCTGTCTGCCCGCGAATCACGGACGGCCAGTGTCGGAGAAACTTAATTCTGATTGGCTCACTCATGTAACAGATTGTCTTCACACAATGACCAGCGGCCAGCAGTCAAATGAAGACTGCAAGTGTGCACACAGGACGTTGAAGTCTCGCCCCCGCGTGGATATTTCCGCGGAAAACCGGTGGTTGTAAGTATAGTCAGGTGACAACTACACTTGCACACCGCTTGTTGTGTCCACCACATACGTGCGCTCCTGTCAAGTGGGAAAGTGAATGAGAACGGCGCCTCCGATCTCGGTTTGCTGCCGTTAATCATCATCGCGACGCTACTCCCTCAACCCAGTGGGGAGGGGGGCACAGGCCACTCTGCAGACTCTTATCTTCTTATTGGTTTATTATGATTTGAGGGCAAGGTTAAGGGCGGCTAGCCCGTCCCGTCTGCGGCTGTCCATTGCGGTAACCTGCGGCACGCTAGCAGTGTACTCTGTCTCATATAAGTTGGCGAGATTTTGACAGTTCGACGAAAGTAGCGCCAAATGTTTACTTTTCGTTTATGTATACTTTCGCCATCAGCTGGGTCGTCAAGTGGAGGCTGTATGTTTTTTATCAACACGCTGTCAGCTAATCCGCTTGCGATTGTACTGTAATGCTAAACAAACTTTGAAGTATTTATAGACTGACATCTGTCTAAAAAATTCGTAGGTTATAAAAGTAAAAATATATAACCTTGCAAAAATTAAATATTTGTCAACTATTTTTCAGTTTATCCGAGACAGCGAATTTGGGTTAACAATTGCGAGATGGTAATTGTAGTTCTTTTCACACTTTGGACGTTACAGCTAATACATTAAGAATTGAAATAAAAATAATTTTGGGGACTTGTTTGACAACGCACTTTCATTCGCCAACTCACCAACGACTTTGCAAAGCGGACGGAAGAACAACATGGCGTGTAATGGACGTAGACGTAACGATTACTGGCCCAAAGGAAATTACCAGTAAACAAAATCGTTGTACACTGAAATACATGTTACTTTTAAAATTATACAGAGAATTTGAGGGAGGATAAAACCATTCGTATATGTTCGTAAAGGTGTTATTTTACACAAGAAAGCTATATTTTTCTGGCTGGTTAGTGGTTCCGGAGAGAGACTGATGGCGCGCATGCATGACGCTACGCTTTTGTGAGCCGAATGTGTTTCTCTGAGCCGAATGCGTTTCTCAACAGAAGGCAGCACTTGGTCTGCCTCCTCATCCCGTCTTTTTAAAAGTTGACTTTTCTCTTATTACTGGCTTGAAACGACATGAGTTTGAAATTTATTTCGTCAAATTATTTGAAAAAATAATTTAACAATTCCTTGCAATATTTGTGTAGACTTTTGGAATAAATATCAAGCGTGTATGGAAACCATGGATGGGTAACGACGTGAAAATAACTCCCAAGGTTTGAATTTGTTTCCTTTTAATACGAATCCTTTTAATGTGCATTTCATTTTGAACACCTATACATTACTACTTTAGCACTAACTATAGTTTGTAACACTAAAAACCGCTGTTTTATGACCACGTAAAATAAAATGTATTAAATAATCTGCGGACTCTTTCTTATCCACGTATTTTCTGCTGGTCCAATGTGCGTCGGCAGTGCACTCAGAATAGCCAACGTAATATTAATTTTTTTCGTTCATGCATCAGCTGATACAGGATTTTATAAATGGCACGTTGTTTGATTCGTATTCATCACGTTGCCACTCACTGACTGTCAAAATATCGCCAACTTATACGCGACAGACCATATTTGTGTTATTAAGGACCCAGTGTAGTGGCAGGAGTACTTGTACCCATAACTGTTTTCCTAAGCCCCCCCCCTTCCCCCCGGCTCATTTTGTACCACCAGCATCAGACCTTTTGGGGGGGGGAGGAGGAAATGGTCTCTAATTAACGGCATTTTGAAAAAGTAGGACTTGCGAAGAACTGCCACGACACCCAGAGTAGACTCCTGACGGTTTCGATTTGATTAAAAGGAATTTACTGGTAAGGTTGGACATGACTGGGCGGTTCGGGGAAGCAAGTCCTCGGAAAATGTGCACGTGTTTGTCTTAACTATTGAGAAGTTACTTGTATTTATAATATATAATGTATTGTTGTAGTTGAAATTAATCAATGTATACATAATAATTAGGTGTTTTGAGAACTCAGCAAACGAAACATTAGACGAACATTGTATTTCTTGAATGCGTGATGTGTTGTACTGGAGCAGAACTTGGTTCATTTCGGGACTGTGACTTATATGTCATATAAAAGTATTATATGTTGGATCTTCCAGTTACAAAACTCAAAGATATATATACACTGGTTGCCTACCTGGCAGGCAGTAACACGTCTCTGTGAACTCAAAAATTTAGTTTTCACTCGAAAAGTGCGAGAGTTAGACAATTTTTATAAACAAATTTATGTTGCTAATTTTGCCGGCATGTCATAATCTCTAGTCAAAGATGAGGAATTTTTCTGTAGCATACTATTTTCGTTTGCAGAAATAAGGGTGGCAACACCCCCTTTCAACATTACGGGATGGGTTACATGCACACGACACTTACTTTATTAATGATTACCGTTTAAATGATTAGTAAGCATTAATTTGTTTCTGTCCCGCGAGCAGTTTCCTAAATATGACAATAAATTATCATTTTTCTCACACTTTGGAAGAGTCTACCCCTCTTGCTATTTGACCAGGACAATGGTTTGCCTCTTGCAATATTTATATTTCCACGTCAGGAATAACCCATTGGAATTTGTCGGTATGTTTTAGACACACGTTATATTTTACCATCCATTTAGCTCTTGTGCATGATTGTAAGTTGGTAACACTGTTCCAGTATTAACTCTGCATTAGTTATAATTGATAAACACCGGTTCTGAGTTCTTGTGTTTCGGAACGCACTCAAGTCATTGTTGTCTTCGGTGGATTGTGAATATCCGTGCGAAGTAAAGTCTAAGCCATCGTATAAGTAAGTAGGCCTATAGAGAAGCGAAATGGCATGGCGTTTTTTTTGCTGTGGCTATAAACATCCGCCGATTGGCTGCACAAGTGTCTAGGCACGAGCTCTATGTTGAGTGGCCGCGAAATTATTATATTGGTTTGGCTATCGGCTGGCGAGCAAGTAACCAGGACACAAATTATTAAGATGTTAAACTTCCGCTCATAGTTCCAGTCGTAGACGCGACCTAAATGGCTTCACTGACCAGCAAAATTTGGAACGCCGTTCACTAATTACTGCCTCGTAACCTACATGCCAGCTCGCAGCCCAGTCTGTCAAGGAACATTTCGAAGCCTGCAGTAGCCAACTAGCCAATTCACGTTTACTTCCAACTTACCTGAAACCCTGCTTCAGTTCTACTTTCAGGATATCCATCCTCCTCATGCAGACAAAGGTTACCAGAGTTTAGAAATTTACACCAGGCGGGCAACGCACCGCCTTCGTGCACACTCAGTGTAATTATATTTTTCATGAGAACTATTTCCGAGACTGCGACGAAAGCCGAAGAAGGCGATGCGCGGTGAGTATGGAGCGGCGCCGACCAGCATCCTCGTCCAGCACGGCTCCCACGTGCAAGCGTCTGGGAGCTGCCCCGCCGGGGATCGAACCCGGCTCGCCTTGGTGGGAGGCGAGTAGTCTTACCACTACACCACGGCGCCTCCCACCAATATTTGAATTACAACACTTTTTAATTGGGTATGTAATACGCGTATTTTTTTTTAATACAGGCTACAATGTTTACTAAAATATAAACTAAATAAACAATCGGTACGCAATTTCCTAAGCTCCAAACTCCGTTATTTTGCAATATATTTTGCAAACTTACAGATTCATCTCTTCGCACACCTGCGATTTATAATTTTAATTTTGAATGAATATTTTACTTAATTATTTAGACTCGTGTTTTGCACCTGTGTTAAGAAATAATGTTGTCACCTCCGCTATTTAACAACTGCATGATTTAAAGTTAAAATCACGCAAATTTTTATAGGGATATTGTATAGTAATGGACGTTCTCACACGTTCAGTAATTTATATTTTAAGTGCCCGCCTACCTGCAGTTACTTTCCGCGCATGAGGCCGAGGAGCGCGAGAGAGCTATAAGGACGACAATGCTACGCGCTTCAAGTACGCCATCACCGCTACGCGTGGGGCTCTGAACTGGCGTGCAATGTTTTCATTGAACTACTCCTACCTGTGGTACTTTAAGCGGCAACCCTGTAATTTTATTGGCGGAATGTCTATAGCAACGTTCTATGTTAATTTCGCAGAAATTCACCCTCAATACTTTAACCTAAAATTGTAAGGAAATGTCGTTTATAGCCGTTTTCAGGGCCACAAAATCGCGTTTGCAATAAGCGTCGGAAATGTTACGTCATTTCGTGTGCAAACAGATTGTGCATGTGTGAAAAAATTATTTTAAAACGTGTGTTTCACACTCACTGCAACCCTGTTTAAGTGCTATCTAGCCAAGGGTCTTAAGATGTTTGTAGCTAATTTAATTATGTAAATAATACATTTTTAATATGTCAATAGTTTGCAGTAAATAATAAACGTCTTATAAAAAGTGAAATATTTAAAAACAGAAGCTGCTAAAATGAGTTATGTGTTAGTTCGAAACACTAAAAGTAATAATTTTCGTGACAATAATATAGGTAGGTTTTTTAAAATGTTACATAATCCCTGTATCGGCGCACGCACGTCCACGGCGGTGCAAGTTTTTACGCGCTCGTGAAGAATGTACATTATGAAGTAAGAAATACTAATCAGGTTTTTCTTTATTGCATACTTAACCATTAACGAGCTATAAAAAAGTAAGTGAATTGTACAGCTACTCCACTATGTACCACATACTTATGCTCGGCATACACAATATGCGTTACTATATGCTGTTCACGGTAAAGTGAGCACTTTTGAGGCCCTAGTTACTTTTTCCTATAAGTAATTTTTTTAGCCTTTTACCACTTTTTCAAATAAATATTACCGTGTCTGTAATTAAAACAGTTTATATAATCGAAAGGTAAAGTTTAAGGCTTCAATAAACTATAATTATTGACCATTATTCCAAATGAGCGAGGTTCAAAAAGTGCTCACTTAACAGTGACGTTATTGTTCTACACATTTATTTTTCTTCAGAAATATACCTGTTGTGCATCATCCTTATTGATGATGCGGAAGCGTAACTGTCTAGTCTTAGTTACAGATGGATTACTTATCAGTATGCAAAATTGATATAAGAAACCGCGTTGTAATTTTTCTCTCAAATTCGCAATTTTGAACGACTTTTAGGTAAGTTTTAATAATGGACAAGAAAATTGTGCAGTGTGGCGAAACTCTTTTACTATGTATAACATATTAGCATACGATAAATATTATATTACAAAGTCTTAGTGTGAATTGTAGCATCCTGATTGAACGATAAATTACATAATACTTAACAAGCAATTAATAAATATTTTATTTAATATTTGAATTTTTATTTATTTATTTACAATTGGCTATACACGTCTGCTAGCGACATACAGGACATAATGATGCCCTTCTAATTGATGCCTGTGTCATTAGCCTCACTTATAAAATTATAATAGGACATTGCTAAAATTAAAAGAAATAATACTGAATAGTTTATTTAAATGGACAGAAATCAAAGTCGACTTATGTAAATCATAATATTTTTACGTGAACCAAAACAGTTATACGTTTAAAACAGTGCAATTTTCATAGTTAAGTGAACAATGTCTAAAAAATTAAGTGCATTATAATTATTAATAAAATGGTATTAAAAAACGCAGAAAGACCAATGGCGTAAACAATGTCACGCTGGAAATTGTATATGAATATAATACAGTAATATTGGCTTACTATATCTAAAAATAAAAAAAGTTGTTCATAATTTACTTTACAAGTTTGCCTTTTTTAAGAACATTCAGAATATCGATGATTTACAAAGTTACACTTCTTCTGTTGGCTGTCTTAGGAAAATGCAATAAACATTTTACAAAATATTGCTTCATAAAACTGATAAACGGTAGTATGCTAATGATAAAGCGAAGTTTATTCCTTTGCCGTGGATTACAAGATATTCAATGTTTTGATTGAGATTGGATAATATTTTAAAACGACTTTGATAATATTTCTAAAATCTAGCGGCCCCACAGCGGTACATGGATGCAGTGTCTTGACTCAATGTAAAAGAAGCGATTAAAATTAATATTTAACCAAATAATAATTATTCTCCCAGCATCCAACGTAAGGAAAAATATAGCGATTAATGCAGATTAGAATTCTACTGATTTTCGTCACGTTTCAGCGACTTCCATAAAAAGTGGCCAACAATTCATATTTCACAAGCGTAACCAGACCTACCTGCATATCCGTTTGTTTATGTCACACTATTTCTCCTCTGAATACGAAGACGTTGTTTTGCCCCTCCACGGACAAAAACTGTTTAGCAACCAACTGTTTTCGAACCGATGTTAATGCTTAAACATTTGAAATATGTAATGACAAATCGTAGGATATTGTCGCCCCGGGTAACGGTTACGTACATTAAGCTGAAATATAAGCGCTTCCACTATATATATTCTACTCAGAGCTGCCAATAGCAGTTTATGCCCTAAAGGAGACACATAAAAAATAAGAGTGTCTAAAATAGTGCATGTGTTCGAATATACTGTTTATTTTAAGTTCACACTCTAACAAACGATTTTCAAGGTAAACATTATGTTGTTAGTGATAAAAGTGTCGGAAAGCGAAATTTATTTATTACAAACTTTCCATAGCAAACTTAAAAACGGATATATAAAATGCAATAACGTTTAAAACATCTAAATAGAGATAATCCCGTAGTTTTATAGAAAAGTATGTCTCCAAATCACAATTTTAAGAACTACGATAAAAATAAATGTTTTTAAGCAAAATCATTTATTTATGAATTGCTTCATACAAATTTTTATTTCATTACCACAAAATATCCAAAAATCACATAAAACATTTATTCGCTTTTAAGTTTTTTGTTAAGTAAGCAGAAGTTTTTATTTTGTTAATTTGCGGAGTGTCCGCAGACTTTTGTAAACACTCTCGTATTAGGCACATATCAAATTGAATTGGGAAGAGAGGACTAACATATTTAATTGTTAATTTTTCACTCTAAGGACGGTAAATTTTGCTTGCGTATTGCGAAAACAGAAAAAAAAATCGTTATGAGATCTGCATAACACTTTCCATTCTCCAGGCATGATTTTGCATATAACGTGTTCATCTTAAACACTGATTCGCAAGTTAATAAAAGTAATGAAATATTTTCCTTTCCGAAAACTTCACTAATTAATTCCCATTGTAGGCCACGAGAATTTTATCCAGCTTCCCCTTTCCCCCCCAACCACCCACTCTTTCTCACTCTCTATCACTGCCTATGTAACTGAGAAAAATGTTATGTTGAATCAAATAAATCTTTTTTGGAGGAATCAATATTATATGTCTGTAAAAGGCCAGTGGAATATATTGTTGTTTAAAACAAATTATTATTTTGTATTTGGTTTATGTAACTAAATATTTTTTCGGTTCTGGGTTCATTAAACGGCTTCGGTTAATATAGACAAAGATTACGAGTTCGACTGAGATTCTGACCTTAGTTCATCTAATTACGAGCGTTACGCATTCGAAAAGTCAGCTAAAGTGACTTACGACGAAATTTGAATGTTTTTAGATAAATTCTTTTCAAATAGTGGACAACCTGCAGAAATATGTATTTCAAGTTTTACAGATTTGTTTGAAGTTTCCTGCTGAACTTGTTTTATTAGGATGTTTATACAATTATTAAGCATCAATATGAGCACTAACCACCACCTGTACTATAATAATTATGAAGAAGAAAATGCAAACAAACACTCAAGATTTACTTTCAAACCAAGGCAATGAAATGAGTGAACCAAATAAATATATAGAGTTGATTGAAAAAAATATTTTGTTGACAGTCTAATTGACCCGACACAGAGGGTTTTTTTTTATTCAAACGTGTATTTTGTTAGACGAACACAAATAGTTATGGTGTTTTTCAATTTTTGTCTACTCAGCATGATATTTTTTGGGACAAATAAATATACTTTTTGGCTCTACCCAAACAAATATTTTGTTGGCTGTTCTCTCAGTGATCTCTCTCGGCAAGTCTGCTCCTGCTTGGCAAAATCTGTCCACATTGTGTGATTATGTTAGCTGTAGGCTACTCACGGGAATGTGAGCACTTTTTAAGGCCTTCACAACACAATAATTTTTTTTTATCGCAGCCTCGGATGTTAACTTTTGAGAGTGATGGAATTTACTCACTCTCTTTATTAGTTGCATGGCAATGTTTCTATTAAAAATTGATGGAAAGAAAAAAATTGGGTCAAATGAATAATTTAGCAGGGCCTTAAAAAGTGCTCAGTTTACCGCGAATAGAATATATCAACCGTGCAACTGACNAATTTAGCAGGGCCTTAAAAAGTGCTCAGTTTACCGCGAATAGAATATATCAACCGTGCAACTGACGTTAGTGTTCTTGTAACTCGACACTGAAAGCATGCATCCCTATACAGCAACAGCTGGCTGGGCCGTTGTGCTGTGGGATATGCGGCTTTAGCGACGTCTGCGACGCGCGACAGCGTCCCGCGTGGCACCGCTGCAGCGAGACGTCGGAATGCGTCGACGTGTTCGCTTCGTCGCACTCGAAGAAGATCTCTGGCTCGCGCGGACGACTTCCGTGGTGTGGGACGTTCCCACGAGTTCCCCGATAAAGAAGGCGAACAACTGCATTTCGTCGGCGGCACTGCTGCTTTGTCACAGTTAGCTGAGCACTTTCTAACGCCATTCGGTAAATAAAATCCCCGCCTTTGAGTGCGCCGTGTTGCTGGAGAAGTTTCACGAGTATGACGCTTAGAAACGAAGGAGCTCCAAGGGCGATCTAGGGTATGTGCATCGAATGCCTGGTCGCCTTTACGCGCAAGTCGCTCCTCTGGCGTTCTGTTTTTTCTCAGCTCAAATCATACAGCTGTCAGTGTTTTGAGCAGGAGCAGTTAAATGTGTGGCATATCATGTGGCATGTCTTACATAATGGCGGATAAAAGATGCTCCGTGTAGATACAGTTGATAGTTGTAATATGTAAAGCCAGCATACAAAGATAAGTAGGAATTTATTACATCATTTCGACCATATATAATTTTAAACTACAAGGCTATAAAGCCACCATTTTGAAAATAAGTGTCTAACATGTTTAAAACACATCACTATACCTCATCTGCATCAGTACTACTTGTTTGTCAAATTTGGTAGGGGAAATGTTAGATTTTTTACAGACAAATGACATAATAACTTAAATTACTCATGGGACGCTATCTTCCAAAATGGCTGACAAAAGTCGTTGTGTATTTGAATATATGATACTTGTAATATATACTTTCAGTATACAAAATGTGTTTGAAATTGGTTAAATTGCATGGCAGATATACCTCATAAATATATAATTTGTTTTTATGGCCGCCATTCTGAAAATATGTACCTGATAAAGTAAAATTACTTACGTTTACTTGGCCTATCATAGTAAAGCATAACTGCTAAATGGAATGAAAATTAGTTTACATCTATAATATAAAATATTTATTTTCTTAACTTGGTGATATTTTCCCAAATGGCGGACCATTAACATTATCCATCTCAAAATATAATGCTTGCTTGATCCTCTGCCAGTACACAAAATTTGGTTTAAATGGGTTAAATTGTTCCCAAGATATTACATATTGCCCCAAATATTAAAATTGCCATCATTTTGAAAGTAAAAGCCCGAAGTGGTCGAAAACTATAACAGTCAGGTGCCCTTGTTAAGTATAATATGTGTACTAAGTTTGGTGAAATTATGTAGTCTCATTCAAAATTGAAAATGGGGAAAAAACGCGCAGACACACAGTCCCACACAGTCACACACACGAACACATACACACACAGACACACAGGCAGAAAAATTATCTCATAACCCTTCCTTTCCTTCGGAAAGTAGCCAAAAAAGTAAGTTCAACATTAAGTTTTCGTTTTAGCTTTCCCTGTACAAATTTTTCTAATTTTTCTGACAAGTTGTTTGTAATGTTACAAATATTTGTTACAGTACAACATTTTCTCGTGTAAATTTTCTTGTTTGTAGAACAGATCTCACGAAACGTTTGTACTATTGTACTATACTTAACTGTAACCACGAGCTCAAGCAAAGTGGCTGACACTTAACAATACTGTACTGTTTGTGCAAAAACTGTGGGTGATGTAATGTGTAAAACAACTCAAATACTCATAATAACACAACGAGATCTTTAAAAACACGTAACGCTATCACTCATTAAATTTTATTGTTTCATATATATACAGAATTATCAAAATGTAATAAATGCGTTCTTTAATCTTCTTAAACGAATAAATTCACTGAAATTTTATAAGTATTTAATACTGTGTATAGTACAAAAATAATTATAAAGCTCACAAGTCAATTTGGTGCTGTTGGTAATGATGTGGAGAAACAACACACGGTGTGTGATGTCTGGTCCCGTTGCTGGCAATATGTAAATAATTTTTTCTCGTTAATTATATTTTGTAATATTTTTACCTTATTTTCTATAATTAATTCATCACATCTGTTTTCTAGAAGAAAATAGTAATTTAATGCCCACTTCTCACTAATATAAGTCGTAATACCAGTCTATCATTTGTAATATTATAAATATTTCCTTCGCATATTTAAAAATAAAACAGTTTCTAGTTAAACAAATAATTTTTTCGGCAGCTCTGTTTTTAAGAATTTTTATTGTAAAAGTGTAAAACAATTATTACAGTGTAAATCAGTTGGTACACGTTGGCAATTGTACGCGACCGTGTTATGAAAAATTAAATATGTGTAAAAAAAAGTTTAAATTTTCGAATACAGACACAAAGTTACTTCTCGATACCCATTGATTTGATGACGTATTAAAATTTTTATGCTGTGTTATTTACTTTCTCATTTATATACAGTTTGTGCTATTTAAACACAATAAGAAATGTGTAAAAATATTCATAGGTAAAGTTTATTTTCTAAACCCTCCTTCCATTTTTTTATTCTTGGTGACTGAAGACAACAAAGTTAAGGTAGGCCTACGTATGTTTTACAATAGTCGAAAGCAATGCATTATTTGTGTATTTACTTCATTACCAAAGCAAAAATTCTTCTATAGAAACCCTTAACACTCACCGCACCCCCCGGTATTTAGGTAGTTCGCCTAATGATCATAAACATAATACCAAGTGGTATCTGCTCATCAGTAAAGATCTAAAGTGTTCTTTAAGTCATAGAAGTAGTATTTTACCATTTCTTTGAAATCCAACGATTGATTCACCTTAGATAAGTGTTTAACTTCGAGCTGCTTTGGTTTTATTTTTCATTTCGGAATTCAGAACTAAAATACGGACGAGCCACGTAAAGAATTTGCAAGAAAACGTTTTTCATGAGATCATGATGGTACAGACTATTATTTTTAAGCTGGAGTCTAACGTATTATTTTGTAAAAATTTTTGACATATACAATTAATAATACAAATTTAAATTTCGAATAGCTCAATTTTTTTGTTATTGAAAAGCTATTTTCCAATACTCTTGTATTTTTTCCATGCTATTATTTAATATCACAAAGAAAAATAATAACATGCTTAAAGTATAGCAATTAATTTTCAGCCGTTAAGGCCCGGTTTCACTTCTTTTGTTAAAAATTCTTTCCACGTTATTATTTCGGATTCATTGTAGTCACTGACTATTTACGATCATAGCGAATATACATTTTACGAGTTGTTTAATACTTTTTTGCTTAATTTTAATTTTATGTGATCTGCTAGTTGTGAAAAGTCAAGAACGTATTGATATTTTCTTAATAAATTCCTGTATTTAACAAGAAGGAAAACAACACACAGTGCAAATGAGATACAAAAGTAGAAAAAAGTATTAAATTGTAAATTTTCTATAACAACATTTTTTTAACAATACCTCTGAAACGGAAACTATGACACGAAAACGAAAAATGTCTGCAGAAGGAGCGAAGTGTACCTATCCTTCTACGCTCCGGGATAGAATTTAAAGTAGAATATTTATCTTTAGAACATAATACGATAGGTACTAGTATAAGTGAAACATATTAATTTTCAAATGGTCCCACAGCGTCTCTTGATTGGCACATGTAGCCTTTAAGTGGATATTAAGACGATTTCACGTTACACGCAACATGCATCATGCTGTGTCTTCACTTGCACGTCAAACGTCGTGTTTTTGGTGCTATATTACGATGATTCACGCAATAAAGTTAACTTAATGTTCCTACTTAAATGTCTGCGAAGATGTGTTGCTGCTTTTAAGATCGAAAACTTTGAGCATTTAAGTTATACAAGCGTATTTGTATTTTTAATTCTATTTGGCAAGGACAGTTTGCAAGAGTATGACGTTCGCGGTTGATACAGACTCTGAAAACCACTAGAAGGTGTCCATAACCTCCATAATTTAATGTAGCTGGGAGATGCAGACAGTTAACGTGTATATACGAATGAACCGTTGGTATTAAACATTGACGTACTTCGGATTATTAAACTGTGTTTCGTAAAGTGGTAAAATGCCAGATATAATGTTAAACTTTATGCATTTCATGCAAACATTTATATTCTACTGAGAATCATAATTGTTAAACTTTGATTGTATATAATCGCCCAAAATATTACGAATTGGGAAAGGAAATTATCCAGGCCTAAATAAAACAAAACAATTAAAAACAAGGATATCATATCATCGTCCCTATTGTGATTGGCCTTGAAGATAACGTTGTACAGAGTCACGTGTCCAGCAAAGTATTCATACTGATAAGTTTTCTTTAAGTGAACGTATACGTGAAACGATCGAAATAGATATCATTGAAACACACAATACGATATATAAACCCGAAGTCATCGCAATCCCGGCTTTACGTCTTAGAGTCACTAGTCTACAGCAATGCTAATTTTCACATGTATAGATAGGGATGTGATGCGAAGTTGGTCGAAGAAAGGAACTTCGTTGGCTGGCTTTTAAAACTGCTTGGTTAAGTATGAGACCAAAAAGCTGTTTTATATTTTTTGCTGTTAAGAAACTACAATGATTTGGCTACCCCATCCCTTCATATCACCACAGATACCCACAGCGCTGTGATTGAACCCTCTCCAATCCCCTGTGTAAATTACAGACTGAACACTATACAGCAATTTACTCACCGTGTTAACGAATTTAAACAAAGGAAAAGTCTAACGTTCTTGCAACAAATAAATAGTATTGGGGGGTTTCTGTTAACGTCTATGTTATAGTAAAATGAGCATGTTGTGACAATGTTAATAATGTCAAACATTAACAAAATCTTATTTTAATGAATTCCAAATATACTGTTGAAATATTAATCGAATGCTAACACCAATTCAACAGAAAATTTGTTTTGCTGCAACATAAACTCCACCTTAATGTTGGCAGAACAGTAAGTAGCTGATGTTGTTACAAAAATACTTAATGTTACATTTACATTAATTGCTTAGCTGTATATTAAATTAACAGCAACATTAGTTACTAACAGAGAACAGATTACAAAAAATTTCTGTACTTGTACCAATAATACTGTTGGTAAATCATTAGACTCTTATTTGTGTTTGGAAGTACAAATTAAATTCCAATTATTTATAATAATTGTCAGTAGAAAACTTTATAAAGCCAAACTTGTTATCGCTAATTTAACACAAAAATGTAAAACTTGAGAAAACTTCGGCGTAAATACAGTTAAATTCATTTCGAGTAGCTATTTTATTCATAATAAGATATTATCCAGCCACTGTGCCACAGTACAATTTTTGTAACATTTTAGAAAATGCTGAACGTTTCACAAAAACACACGGACTCTAAAAGAGCCAAGATTAGCTGATAATAAAATAAAACATTGAGATCTGCAGAAAATAAATTACCTATGAAAAATTTGAAACACCAAAAAATTATAATTGTACGAACAATAATGACAATCAATAAACAAGACAACCAATAAACAAGACACGGCATTACAAAGACAAGACAGACAAACACAGACATGGTTACGGCCTCTTGTGACGTCACAGTGGCAACGTTTGGGAACAGAAATATGTTCCCATCTATCAAGTAACGAATAACAGTAATGAAAACTGTCTAAAAATTTTGTTAAATGACTAGAACCCACAAAATCTCGTAAAAATCAATATAATTTATTGAACCATAGGGTTAACTATATGTACATGGCCATCATTTTGAAAAAATGAGTGTGAAGCTGTTGAAGCACTTAAGTATACTTGGCGTACGAAAGCGCAAGTTATCTGAAGTATTTAGTGGAAATGAGTTGATTGGTCCCCGAGATAAGTATAAAAAACTTATCTTCTTTATCAGTGCTATCTTATAAAATTGCTTAAAAAAAAGTTCTGTAAACAATGCTTCTAATAAATACTGTGAGCATAAAAAGTTTGGTTGAATTTACTGAAATTGTTAAATGGAATTGCCAAACTTATGAAAATATTTGTATTGCCACCATTTCTAAAATCAATGTCTGACCGCCCTTAAATAATATAACATCACATGGCCTTCTGTAGAATTAATGGTGTGCATAATTTGGCGGGATTTAGTTGAATTGTTCAGTGAGTATAACAAAATGTNATTCTGTGAGTATAACAAAATGTTCAATTTTCTCACCTGGAACTATTATGTAAAAAGGCTGGTGGAAGAGTATGTCTGTATGCATATTTTATACTTTTAAGGAATACTGCTAGCGTACCAAAATTTGGTTGAATTTTGTTGAATTGTTTCACACATACATATGATTATAAATTATTTATATTGATAAAATTTAAAAAAAAAAAAGCATTCCATGCCTAAAATATGTTAGTTTACATATACCACTGCTGCATTACTTGCGTGAAAAATTTGGCGGTAGTTGGTTAATTAGTCCTCAAGAAATGACATAAAAACTAATGTTTTTTTTTTCAATTGACGATCGTTTACATAGTTTTGTAAAAATGGCACACTAAACATAAATAGGCTGTGTAGACAAATTTTATTTGTATAATACATACTACCACAGCCTAGCTGAATTGTTTATGTGGCCGACATTCTTAAAATAAGTGCCTGAAACACTTAATATATATCAGTTTACATGGCCTGCNGGTAGTTGGTTAATTAGTCCTCAAGAAATGACATAAAAACTAAAGTTTTTTTTTTCAATTGACGATCGTTTACATAGTTTTGTAAAAATGGCACACTAAACTTAAATAGTTTTATAGCCACCATTCTTAAAATAGCCTTGCGCTCTCAAAACATATGAATTAATATGGCCTATCATAGCAAACATCTTCGCAAAATTTGGAAGAAATCGTTTGTTTCCCGAGATATTTCATAAAAATTTTGATATGTTCATGCGGGGCTGTGTTACAAATTGGTGGAGAAATGAAGCTGTGTAGACAAATTTTATTTGTATAATACATACTACCACAGCCTAGCTGAATTGTTTATGTGGCCGACATTCTTAAAATAAGTGCCTGAAACACTTAATATATATCAGTTTACATGGCCTGCTGTAGTGCCACGTGTTTGTTAAATTTGGTAGAAATCTTTTGGTGTTTTCTGGAGATATAGCATAGAAATATTAGTTTCTCGTGTGATGATATCTTAAAAACTGGTGAACAAAAGAGGCTTTATGTGGGCACATTTTATAGCTGTAAAATATAATATCAGCATACAAATTTATACTCTAATAAATTATACAGTGTAAATGAGATTACATTCAAAGCTAAAATAACTACATGACCACCATTTCGAAAGCAGGTGTCATACTTTCCTAAAACCTACTACTTTACATAACCTGCAACAGTGCTACTTTGTCAGCCATATTTTGTAGGAATTTATTAATTGCTTCCCGAGATATGACATTCAAATTTTACTTATACTTGTGGCATTATCTCACAAAATGGAGGACAGAAAAAACTCAGTGTATGAACATTTTATGTTTGTAATGTATACTCACAGCACACAAAATTAAGATGGAATTGATTATATGATTTAACGATATAGTATAATATGCTAAAATAACTATATGGCTGTCATTTTGAAAATAAGTGCCGGTAAATTTTCGAACCTACTTTTTTGCTTAATTTGCTACAGAACTATTTGTTCGCCAAATTCCGTTGGAATAAATCAATTATTTCCAGACATATTACTTAAAATCTTTATATATTCAGATGGCACTTCCATAAACTGGGACTACTTTGCTTCAATATTTTCGACTTTTAGAAAGAAAGCATTGTGAATATTAAGGGAATTTTTCAAAAAATTTGCTTATACGTTAAATGCTATCTATAAGCTATTGGTTCGACACCACACAGATGTAACTAATTTTGAAATACACATTTATTTTTTATGAATTTTTTTTAAGTGGGGCAAAGTAACCAATATGGGTGGATTACTTTGCTCCATTTGGTAAATCCATGTCAAAGTTATAGAAATATCTACTGGAGCAACATCAGTCCTCTAGCATTGTGTATGTAGACTATTTATTGGTACCAAACATTGCAAAAAACTAGAAACTTATTTCTAGGTCATGTGGTGCCATCTATGTTGTGACGGTACAAGCAATCGACAGTGGTCACCACAGAGTGCTAGCTAGAGAGCTCTGGAACATCTCTTCATTGGAGCAAAGTAGCCCTAATAGGAGCAAAGTGCCGCCGGTTTACGGCGTCTTACAAAATGGCGTAAAAAAAGTGGTTTTTATTTGCATAAATGATGCTTGTAATAGATACTGTCAGATTCAAACATTTTGTGGAAATTCATCGGATGGTATGGCATTTATACAAAATAAAACTGAAATGGTTGTATGACGGTGTTTTTCAAAATAAGTGCCTCGTCAACTTGAATTGCTTAAGTTTACATGGCCTACTTTAGTAGGTATTACTTAAGTGACAAATCTTGTGAGAATTGGTTAAGTAGTTTTTGAGATATATGCCTAACATAAATACTTTGTTTATTCATTTGTTGCTATTTTCCAAAATTACCTTCTAACAACAATATCCATCTCGAAACTCGTTGCCTGTACGATGCACTGTCAACTTACAAAAGTTGGTTTAAATCGTTTGAATGGTTTCCGTAATATAATATATCACTGTAAATTTTTCTATTGACGCTATTTTGAAAGTACGTGCCCAACGTGATTGAAAACAATAAAAGTTAGGTGTCCTTACTAAACACTATATATGTACCAAGTTTGGTGAATTTCGGTTCAGGCGTTCAGAAATTTTAAAGTTGGGGGTATCACATACCTACGCACAGACTCACACACACACATGCACACCTATATACAAAAAAAGTCACACAGACACACGCGCAGGAAAGTGATGTCGTAGGCCCAACTTACCTTCTGAAATTAGGCAAAAATCCGGGCGGCAAAGCAATGAAAGATAAGTTTTTTGACTCAGTGTGTAAGTCCCATTTCATTGCGGGTTATGTCATGTCGTGTCCAAGTAATACGCTGTGCCTACGGTTTTACAACAAATTGAACACAACAATTTCATTTGATAAGTTTTAAACCTTAAATATAAAATACAGTTGGAATAGGTTAGGCTTTAAGCGAATTGATAATTGGTGATAAACGCGGGCTCTCACACACACACACACACACGCCAACACACACACCTACGCCTACGCTTAAACACACAAATAAGCACACAGTCAAACACACAAATAAAAGTAGGGCGGAAAGTAGAGGAAGGAAGAAAAAGGGGAGTTCATATTGATTAGGATTTATTTAAAAAAGAGAGCATTAAAGAGCGCTTAAAAATTTCCATTTCTATTCGGGGGAAAAAATGGCTGGCGGGATGAGAGTTGAGTTGATAGATTCGGGTGGCTCTTAATAACGAGGCCTCGAGAGTCGATGAAGGTGAAATGAGGTAAGAATGGAGCAGCGCCGAAATGAAAGGGTGATGGAATCGGGAGATCCCTGAGAAAACCCGCCTACCAGCGGCATCGTCAGGCACGATTTTCACTTGCGAAAACCCGGCCGGGCATTGAACCCGGTTCATCTCGGTGGGCGGCGAGCAGGCTAACCGCTCAGCCACCGCGGCGTGAAGAGAGCGCAGACTAATGCACAAACGCATGACATGAACACATACACGAGGCATAAGCACTGCGGCTGAGACTGGGCGTGCTGTGTATTGTTAAAAGACGGGAAGCACAGTGTGCGCAAAGGCGTGAGACTCACCGGAAGCAGTCGTACTGAGGCTTGGTGCTTCCCTCGACTCCAGAGAAGCGAAGCGAGTGTTTGACGTGCGTGTGTATGTGCACGATGTGTGAAGTGAAGCCGGCAGCGCCGTACAAACACTGATTATCTCGTCCTTCGAGATAACACGATGACTGAATATCGTTCTCAATCGCGACACACTCCTGGGACGATCGGTAATGACGCCGTGAAGAAGCCTACAAATCCACATTGAGAAAAGACTGTATAATTTCCTGATATGTTCCATAAGATTCTAATTATTTATAGTTTTTTGTTAAGTAACCAACTACTATAGAAATTTAAATAAACTGTAAACTGAAAAATAATTAATTTAATAAAATAATTTTCTCTCATGTGTGTTACAACAGGAAAATCAGCTATATCAGTGCATTAATACACCTAAGGGATGTGAACTATTTCTACTCTGCACCCAAGCAAGAAACCTCTCAAAATTAGTTTAACAATATAAACACCGTTTGATTATTTAAATTTGCAGCATTCCCAAATTAAAATATTCTTATAGTTGAACGTACAACCAGTCGTGTTCTTTTCTGAACAACAAAATTTACATAAAAAACGCAATTGCAATTTCACATAAATTTCTTAAGCATTTATTCAGTAAGGCAAAGAAAACTTTCTAATTAACTCTAAAAAAAAAATTTACAATATTTTTTCCAGTGTAAAGACAATGTAAATTTACTTTTTCCACCAAAATTTACTGTATCTCTCAGTCTTACTTTACAGGTATAAGTATACCTATCTTATATTTTGGTAATAATATAACTGTTTCCTATTTCGTTACGCCCGTATTATACTGCGCAAATGTAATATTTTCGGGAAGGTTCTTTTAATAATTCTATATGACTAACTCACATATGTATCCGTAATTTTAGACAACTTGTTGGTTGCTTTATTTTCCTGCATCCTGAAAACATGTTGTTATCATGTAATAAAACAATCCGTCTTCGTAATTTGACTATTGAGTTCCTTATATTTATAACAATCAGCAAGCATATTACATTAATGGGACTTCAGAGTCCTACATGAGCAAACAANAAGCATATTACATTAATGGGACTTCAGAGTCCTACATGAGCAAACAAACATGTATAATTACCAATTATTTTATGCGTACTTATATATATTTATAGATTTCAAGTTAAGAGTTTTTTAGAATGTGAATACTCACACATATTAAAAATGTGTAATCATATACATATAAAATTGCATTCTTCAAAACATTTTTGGTAAATACACATTAAATTAAATTACCGGACATTTGTGTGTCTAAAACTTTGCTCAGTGGCCTTATATTTTCCGTGTTGCAATATTTAGCTCGGATGCAACGTTAGTTCGCGCAAACCTGGTTACTGTATTTCTCTTCATTACAACAACATAAGTGTTGTACACAATGGGGGCTTAGAACAAGACATACACGTTTACAGTGTTTCGTAAAAGATTTGTATGTTTTAAGCACAATTCATAATACGTTGTTTTAAATAAAGTTTTGTTGCTTAAACTGCACCTTAAAATATTTCAAACAGACGCTATTTATTCTCTTCCCATTCTTAATACCGTTTCTGTAGAACTATACTAACTGCAGTTAGTTTTTAAAAATAACACATTGAAAGTACAAATATTACCTGAATATTGTATATGTAAATTTACACTTGTCTTGTACAATATGGGTTTAAATTTCGTGTAATCAAGCTGCTATCTTCTATTTGCTTGCAACACCTTCATTAAGAGTCGTCCTATGTGNTGGGTTTAAATTTCGTGTAATCAAGCTGCTATCTTCTATTTGCTTGCAACACCTTCATTAAGAGTCGTCCTATGTGTTCTAAACTAGTTTGGACACATCCCTTTTTCGCTATTGGTTGATTCAAAGGTTTCCAGCGCGTATCACATATGTCACGTTACAGTTCTGAGCGCAAACGAAACTTTCACTTTTTAACATTTTTAACTCTACTCTAATGAATACACGAGTTTCCTTCAGCATCCTTTAGAATAGAAAATGGGCCATACATTTGTCTGAAAACACATGAAATAAAAGCTTTTGTATCATAGCTATGTGTTCAAGAACACTCACTGATAGATTACACCAGTTGGAGTTCAAGACCCCCACGACACAGAACTAAGGTCTCCGTTGCAACGACAAGTCTCATTGCCACAAACACCATATTTCAATACGTAATAATGAACACGACAATAGCGCCACGACAGCGCTCGTTGTTACACAAGGACCCGTTTATGCAAAATCATTCAAAACAACAAATGAGACCACATATGCCTGTGCAAAACTAAATAAACATAACATTGGGCGCGAAAGGAATATGCACGTGTCAACAACTGAATGCATGGGGCACCAAGAAAAGTGGGTCCAGCAGACATCTTGACATTCGTTGAAGTCTTCAACATTCTCTAAGCAGACTTCCCATCGAGTGCACAATGGGAGCCAACCACAAACAGATATCATCACTCACGTGCGGTGGTGCGAAGTGACGACCGGGCTGCGCGGCAGACTATCTGTAGTCTTCGCTTCCAGACAATAGTCTTTCCTACTGAAGGACGGGTCCTGGATACACGACCGGCTGAATTCCTTTGTATGGACGGGCTCCATAGTTTATTATAACTTTCTCTCCTTTACCAACTTTAATACTTGCAACCATAGCGACAAATTAATTCATTAATATTACGCTTGTTTTGGTATAAACATGTTTCTAAAGTCATCTGTTCTCCTCTTTTTGATTGAATCTATAGCGCCCCATCCTAGACTTCCTAGCATGAGAACCAGAGAAAGCATAAGAACGCAGAAGTAGAAAAAACACTACAGAGTGGAGAGACTGCGGACAAGCCCCCTTAACGATCGGCTTACAATGACTGTTCAGTTAAGGGCAGCCTCTCCTGGCAGAGCAACAATCTGTGAATTATTTGACGTAAACTGTGTCGCATATGTGTATGTAGTGTGCGGAAGGCGTAAATTAAATCAAAATGAAGCAACATTATATCTGGTATTTAAGGCTTGGCTCTACCCCTTTTGCAGAAATTTGTCCTTTTCTTGTAATAATTTCAGTTTCAGAGGTATTATTGGGAATGTTTCATTATAGAAAATGTAAACTTTACTTGTTTTTTAATACGCTTGTGTCTAATTTTCACTAGTTGTTATTTCCTGCTTGCAAAAGGGCAGGATTTTATTGATTGAATATAAAAATGTTCCGGACTTTTACAGCAAACAGATACCTCACTTTTAAAATTACGCACGGAAATATTAAACAAATCGTAAAATTAAAACTTTCTATAATCTTACATTGTCAGTAGTTACTATGAATTCGAAATTATGACCCGCGAAAAGGAAAAACTTCTGGTAAAGGTAGAGGCAGAGCAAGAAGCCGCACTGCTGCACGGCGCGGTGCAACGTGCAAGTAGCGACAGTGCGTCAGAACTACATCGGCGGTACTACAGCAGCGAAAGTGAGCAGCCCTGGGCTAGCACTACGAGGTTGACCCGACGATTCATCGTCACTTCACTTGATCACGTGGCTTGGTGACAGCAAACGGTGAACGGAATTCCGTTTAGTTACGAAATTAGAAATGTATTAAAGCTCTTAATTGGTTAAAGAGAAACACGTAATACTTTTTTTTTATGAAAGCATTATGTCAGATGGTAGCAAGCCAGAACTTATTTGTAAGCCACCTAATTTACCGCTGTTAAGACGGAAACACCGGCATGCTTAGTAAGCTAGTGCCAGCGGCAGTGAATGTTTCTGTGTGAAATATGTTTTCAGATCGGCGTAAGTGACTATATTTAGATTGTAAATTCCCTTTTGCCACGTATGTTAAAATGGTTTAGTCAGAGAAATGCACAAATAAATTAAAGATAAGCCTGCGTAACCAAGCCATCAATATAATCCGCAGCGATTCCTGGTTTTCATTTGCATAACTTGAAACGGTATAATTGTGGTAGACGTAACTGTATATTTCACGTGTTGCGATTTGTAACGGCTGATTGTCTATATGTATTAATTATCCACCATGAAGATTGGCCTGAGTTGCAAAAGGCGAGTGCGTTCTGAGGACTAAAAATTAATAAATAAATATTTTATAATCTAACTAAGCACTGTTCAACTTACAGATGTTATATCTTCANTGTCTATATGTATTAATTATCCACCATGAAGATTGGCCTGAGTTGCAAAAGGCGAGTGCGTTCTGAGGACTAAAAAGAAATAAATAAATATTTTATAATCTAACTAAGCACTGTTCAACTTACAGATGTTATATCTTTAATTCATTCAAGTAAATAAAAACATATTCTTTAAGTTTCTACGAAATCCCACGCCTAAATCGCATATTTTTTGCTGGCAAAATGAAAACTTATTCTTTTGCAGAAATGAGATATTTGACATCGAAAACTGCTTCTAAAGCTATCTCCAAATATCTTAACACCCAGAGGAAAATGTATTTTTTTAATGTAATGTAGATTGCAGATATATATTATTTGCTGCTGCTGCTAAGCGTTTGGGGAAATACATTCGTTGATCCCGTCTCGTCTCATATAAGTTTCTTTGCATGTGAACTTATTTATTTTGTGTGTATGTTAAAAAACGTTTTGACGTGCCTATTTACAAAAACAAGTAAATATAATTTAGTATACATATATATATAATAACATATAACCATTTCAGTCAATATGGTATGTAAATTGAACGTTGCACAGAATGTATAGTCTTTTCGCGGCATCTCAACACTTTTTAAACCAAACATTCGAAAAATCACTTCATGATGAAGTTTTTTGTTCATTCCTTAATACGTACTGTACCACACCCGTTTTATAAATCTACTAACATAAAATAATCTTATTTTTATTCAAATTGAACTTCTACATATATATTCTGTATACATTATAATATTTTATTTAGAAATAATACGAATAAAAGCGCAGAGAAAATATGTGTGTTGGTAATGTCCCGTAAGAAATAGTTATCTTGCAAAATACTATTGAACCAAGCGCTCAAGAATGAAGTGCGCTGTCAGTTTCGTGTAATTTCCCAGACGTACTTAAGCTTTGTTTGCACGAGGCGGAGGAATGGCTTGAAAGTAGAACTTTAGCAGTGTTTCAGAAAAGTTGGAAGTACCCATGAATAGAATATGGATACATTTATCACAACCGAAAACATGGATTAATCAGAAAAGTCCCTCACGCGGTGGGGGGTATAACTTGATGCTAACGGGGCCACCCTGGCTCAGCGGTTAGAGCGCTCGCCTCCCACCAAGTGGAACCGTGTTCGGTTCCCGGCGGGGTCGCTCCCGGTTTTTTTTTTCGCACAAGGGAATATTGCCGGACGATGTTGGTCGAAGGGTTTTCATAGGGATCCCCCATTTATCCCGCCCTTGCATTTGGAAGCTGCTGCTTACTAACCTCGCTTCACATTCGTCAGTTCTCGAGAACCCGATGTTAAGAGCCGTCCAAACATCTACACTCTACTCCACTCGTTACTGAGTTTAAATTTAACGGTCTCATAAACATACAGGCCTGTGGCCAATAGCGTCCAACACAAGCACGGAAATATGGCACAGCGTTCAGCCCATTCCGACCCAGTGTACAGAATTATGTACATTACGCATGTGCCGCTAATTTTTGGTCAGTACTGCACACTGAGAAGCTCAATGACCAATGACCTTACCTGTGGGTAAAATATTCGCCAACCGTCTTAATTGGTCTAGGTATTAATAGGTTTATATGATATGCCACGTGTCTACCTGAGAAGACATGTTCTAATTTGACTGGGCCAATAAAGTACTCCGATACTGAACGTCCATGTCTCGCGGGCAGACACTTAAGGCACGTGACATTTTAAATCATCCAACCACGAAAGGGCATATGAGGTAAAGTGTTTTGGAGTACAGCAGGTCTTGAGATCTTTTCGCGGAAAACACCTGTTCCTACGTATAGCTCACTGACTGTGACAACGAAACAAGTGTTGTGTCGATTCCAGTACAGCACGCATCATAATATTGTTTTGCGACACTTGAAACCGTAAATTAACGCGTTCAGTCGCAGGGTTTACAATAGTGGACACGTTGGAAATTAATGAAAGTGATGACCGGTACTGTACAGGCAGCAGTGCCCAGTACTTTGAGAGTCTTTCAGCTTATATAATATGTGGAATTATCCATACGTCGTTAACATGAATGGTTGATGCCAATATCATCGAGCCCACAGCGCGTTTCTCATTTGCTGCGCACAAAATACCGAACACAAGTTCAGCGAATGCCATACGACTAAGTGACTTAAATACTTGAACTCGGAAATTAGTGTGTGACCGAACGGGTTAAAGACGGTACGCAAGATTCTACGGATACGTGTACAGTCCTTAACAGAAATGTTAAGCATCGCCACCCCTAAAATTACACATTATGACCTACGTGTGGCCGAAAGGGTTAAGCTANCTTAACAGAAATGTTAAGCATCGCCACCCCTAAAATTACACATTATGACCTACGTGTGGCCGAAAGGGTTAAGCTAACGAATTTTTTTCTGTATAAGGCTTTTAAGAAGCGAACACAGATAACTGGGGTTTTGCGTATGAGAAGCTTGGGGAAGCCACTTGCGGGACAATGGACCCCGGATGCTGCGCTCGGAGATGCTCGGAACATTCCAACGATGGAATTGTATGGGGCGGAGCGTTGCCACTCGGCTGCACTCCAAGATACNTCGGAGATGCTCGGAACATTCCAACGATGGAATTGTATGGGGCGGAGCGTTGCCACTCGGCTGCACTCCAAGATAGAATGTAGTCATCCTTACACACGGTCACAGATAGAGTAACCCCCGCGATGCTGTCTTTATGGCTTACAGCGCCGTTTCCCGTCTCGTACCGCGATTTATGACGCCTACATTACTTCTGTTNCATCTCAACACTTTTTAAACCAAACATTCGAAAAATCACTTCATGATGAAGTTTTTTGTTCATTCCTTAATACGTCCTGTACCACACCCGTTTTATAAATCTACTAACATAAAATAATCTTATTTTTATTCAAATTGAACTTCTACATATATATTCTGTATAAATTATAATATTTTATTTAGAAATAATACGAATAAAAGCGCGGAGAAAATATGTGTGTTGGTAATGTCCCGTAAGAAATAGTTATCTTGCAAAATACTATTGAACCAAGCGCTCAAGAATGAAGTGCGCTGTCAGTTTCGTGTAATTTCCCAGACGTACTTAAGCTTTGTTTGCACGAGGCGGAGGAATGGCTTGAAAGTAGAACTTTAGCAGTGTTTCAGAAAAGTTGGAAGTACCCATGAATAGAATATGGATACATTTATCACAACCGAAAACATGGATTAATCAGAAAAGTCCCTCACGCGGTGGGGGGTATAACTTGATGCTAACGGGGCCACCCTGGCTCAGCGGTTAGAGCGCTCGCCTCCCACCAAGTGGAACCGTGTTCGGTTCCCGGCGGGGTCGCTCCCGGTTTTTTTTTTCGCACAAGGGAATATTGCCGGACGATGTTGGTCGAAGGGTTTTCATAGGGATCCCCCATTTATCCCGCCCTTGCATTTGGAAGCTGCTGCTTACTAACCTCGCTTCACATTCGTCAGTTCTCGAGAACCCGATGTTAAGAGCCGTCCAAACATCTACACTCTACTCCACTCGTTACTGAGTTTAAATTTAACGGTCTGATAAACATACAGGCCTGTGGCCAATAGCGTCCAACACAGGCACGGGAATATGGCACAGCGTTCAGCCCATTCCGACCTAGTGTACAGAATTGTGCACATTACGCATGTGCCGCTAATTTTTGGTCTGTACTGCACACCGCGAAGCTCAATGACCAATGGCCTTACCTGTGGGTAAAATATTCGCCAACCGTCTTAATTGGTCTAGGTATTAATAGGTTCATATGATATGCCACGTGTTTACGTGAGACGACATGATCTTATTTGACTGAGCCAATCGCAATAAAGTACTCCGATACTAAACGTACATGTCTCGCGGGTAGACACTTAAGGCACGTGAAATTTTAAATCATCCAATCACGAAAGCTCATATGAGCTAAAGTATTTTGGAATAAAACCGGTCTTGAAATATTTTCGCGAAAAACACCTGTTCCTAGCTATAGCTCACTGACTGTGACAACGAAACAAGTGTTGTGTCGATTCCAGTACAGCACGCATCATAATATTGTTTTGCGACACTTGAAACCGTAAATTAACGCGTTCAGTCGCAGGGTTTACAATAGTGGACACGTTGGAAATTAATGAAAGTGATGACCGGTACTGTACAGGCAGCAGTGCCCAGTACTTTGAGAGTCTTTCAGCTTATATAATATGTGGAATTATCCATACGTCGTTAACATGAATGGTTGATGCCAATATCATCGAGCCCACAGCGCGTTTCTCATTGGTTGCGCACAAAAAACCGAACACAAGTTCAGCGAATGCCATACGACTAAGTGACTTCAATACTTGAACTCGGAAATTAGTGTGTGACCGAACGGGTTAAAGACGGTACGCAAGATTCTACGGATACGTGTACAGTTCTTAACAGAAATGTTAAGCATCGCCACCCCTAAAATTACACATTATGACCTACGTGTGGCCGAAAGGGTTAAGCTAACGAATTTTTTTCTGTATAAGGCTTTTAAGAAGCGAACACAGATAACTGGGGTTTTGCGTATGAGAAGCTTGGGGAAGCCACTTGCGGGACAATGGACCCCGGATGCTGCGCTCGGAGATGCTCGGAACATTCCAACGATGGAATTGTATGGGGCGGAGCGTTGCCACTCGGCTGCACTCCAAGATACAATGTAGTCACCCTTACACACGGTCACAGATAGAGTAACCCCTGCGATGCTGTCTTTATGGCTTACAGCGCCGTTTCCCGTCTCGTACCGCGATTTATGACGCCTACATTACTTCTGTTCGCCCAGGCCTTCCCGACCACGATAACCCTTTTAGCCTGCATCTCTGCGAGAACTCGTGGCAGTATAGCATGCCAATATGAACCCTATGAATACTATGAACGACGTAACTACGGTCCTTAGAAGGCGTGTCAAAGGAACGCGTCCAATAATAATTTTTAGAAAAAACTATACGTATATACGGTACTATTAAACCAATATGTTCACTCAAAATATTATCCGAACCACTGAAGGTATCAAAATTTTGACTTTGAATTCGTAAAAAGTACTACGGAGCTCATAAGGCACCGCCTATGTTTGTTCCGAAATGTAATTAAGTACTGAGATAAACGATATCAACTTTGGTTTTTTAATTGTGAATATACANCCTATGTTTGTTCCGAAATGTAATTAAGTACTGAGATAAACAATATCAACTTTGGTTTTTTAATTGTGAATATACACATTTCTCATAACAGCATAACATATTATTAAGGAACGAGTACAGTGACGTAATTAATTTGAAAATCCGTGAGCACTTATGGAGATATAAGGGGTATTGAACTGTCTATCGGTGTATACATTTGACTGTATCTGTGGGGGTGGAAGGCATCATCATCTGCTGGGATGTGCCACGGAGTTTTCCTACATAGGAGACACACGCGCCAGTGGTACAGTAACACAGGTATCGAACGCATGTAAAATGTTATTTGTCGATGTTGTTGTTGATGTTGCAGACAAATAAACCGTGTATGTAATTTAATGTTCATAGCTTAATTACAATTAATTCACCAAGCAACCGTGTCTGTTTAACAGTCCACACCATTGCAACACCTCCCGGAAGATAACGCAACTAACCCCCCGCCACAGCTAAAGTCTATTACGTACACGTATGAACACCCCTTTACATCTGGAAATGTGCTTGTCGTGTTTTCAAAATAATAACATCACTGACCTCACCACTAAATAGCATGTTATGCTATTGGGTAAAATAAGTACATTCCCATTTTAAAAAACCAAAGTTGATGTCGTTATATCAGTAATTAATTAAATCTCGGAACATACATAGACTGTGTCTCTTATGAGTAGGGTAGTGCTATTTGCGAATTATAAATCAAAATTCCTATACCTTCAGTCGTTCGGAAGATATAAGAGGTTAACATCTTATCGGAATTATCGTATATTAATTGAGACAGGTGATTATTTAACATAAAGGTTAAAGACGATGGTTTACGAAGAGAAAGTTAACTGTTTGCTAGGATACAACGTACTACACACACGACCAACAGTATTATTTAATTATTGGTTCTCATGCGCATATGAAGCTACTACACCTTTTCATTGAGCCAATGATAGTTCTGATATTCTGAATTATAACATTTGTGATTGGTCTGCAAAAACCTTAGCGGAGTGAAAAAATTGACCATCCAATCAAAATATTATAAACTAGCTCGAATGTTATCGGAGATACGTTGACTCACTACTTTGCGGAATAAAGTAGATAAATTCACAGAGGAAAATAGTGTGTCGTTTCAGTTTATGTCGTCGTACCTTTGGTGTGAGTGGCTGCGCGATATACTGGGAACGAGGGATGTGTCAGATTGATTAGTGCGTGGTGGGAAGTAAGTTACCTGGCGCTGATTGGCGAACAGTGTTCCAACATGTTGCTGGTGTGTGCGGCTGAAGTTCGCGGAACGAGCAGCTGATTCAGCTCTGTATTGTCAAGTATTCTGTGTCCTGTGACTGCAATCACTGCGCAGGTGTAAGTTGACCGTGAGTTGGAGAGATCTGAGTGGCTCTTACCACCGAGGTCCTGAGAGCCGATGAGGGCAAAGTGAGGTGAGTATGGAAAAGCACCGGAATGAAAGGGAGATTCCCGATAAAACCCACCTAACAGTCGGCCACGATTCCCACGTGTGAAAAGCCCAGGAGCGGCCCGGCCGGGATTGGAACCCGTTTCGCCCAGGTGGCAGGCGAGTAGTCTAACTACTGCACCACTGCGGCCCCTGTCCCAACAGGCGAAATGAGTGTTAACATCTTATCATCAGAAAGTAAAGTATGAAACTAGATATATTTCTAGAAATATTGAAGAGCTTGAAGTATCTTGTGTCACTTTTCAATGTTTGTAATAATATGTTTTGAAGGCGTGAATACCNGTGTGTCACTTTTCAATGTTTGTAATAATATGTTTTGAAGGCGTGAATACCGTGACTTAGGAAATTAATTTGATTTTGTAATTTCAGGGGCGAAGAACGCTTAAATAATATACCCTGGGCATTTTTCGATTTCGAAACCCAAAGCCTTTCGAAGTACGAATAGGTTGTGTATTATGTGTGCGCGTATAGCTCAGTTCCGTTTCGTGTCATTACTGTGCGCTTTTCCATATATTAACTGTATATTTCCATTAAAATTCCAGTGGATATAATGCAATTTTGAACATTGTAGGGACAAACAGGCCANTATATTAACTGTATATTTCCATTAAAATTCCAGTGGATATAATGCAATTTTGAACATTGTAGGGACAAACAGGCCAAACCTGCTGGCAAACAGACTGCAGAATGAAACTTCTGCGGCAAGAATTGTTTCATTCTCTAGAATCCCTTGCGTCTGAAGGCAACAGCAACACCTCTGCCGCGAATGGCGGTCTCTACCGGGAAGGAAACGTCACAAGGCGGGGCGATAAGACATGAATCAACAGCGTCGGTGCTATCGGAAAGGGAATGTCTTCTTTCCTTGAAAGGAATTGCAACCAACTCTTCAAATGTGATACGAGAACACGCTTCAAGAAAACACTGTTTCAAGGAACTAAATGCATGGCAATATTTTCATTTCGGTTAGTCCTTCTTGCATTTTTTCCACTTTCGACCAGACACACTATCCTTTTCTGGTGATCGATAACGGTTATATTGTGTAGTTTCGTCACATTGCATATGCACGGCACAAAGTTATCACCGAATTTTTAACAAGCTTGGCTTGTGACCATTAGAACTTCTTCATGGTGTATCGGACAAACAGGCATCTCTATTTCGTTACTAGTTAATTCTACTAAGCATCGAGGTGCTTAGCGAAAGTGTTCAAGAGAATTCTTATGCATCCAGCTCATTAGTAATCAGACTCGACAACACAAAGAAATCACTTGGTACGGAAATTTCGTAAGTGTTCAGTTTAGAACTTCCGACTTTGAAAATGTTTGTTCAATTAAGTACATGACATCAAAGTCATTCGATAAATTAATACACAAAAGTTAATAAAGTGGTGGTTCCTTCTGTGTGGGCGTACCCCTTCACTGATTGGATATTCAAAGTAATGGAATGTGTCCTTGGTATGATTGGCTACTGCGTACTGCAGATATCCTTTTTGGTCGGTCTGCCTTCTGTGAAATTAGAAACCAGACTTTTATTGGCCAACGATATATCACTCGCGCGTGAGACGATTTTCATTATTCGTGCGAATTGAGTTCGAGATAGGGACCAACGTTTCGCTTCAGTATTTAAAATGTTTTTTCTGTAACAGTGGTACACCTGTCTCTGCTGAAACTATTTATATTACCNCGTTTCGCTTCAGTATTTAAAATGTTTTTTCTGTAACAGTGGTACACCTGTCTCTGCTGAAACTATTTATATTACATTTTCGGATATAGTATAAAGAATTGAGTACATAATGCACACGAAGGATATATATTGCTAAATGTTGCTCACGGTTGTTTGAGAACTATTTAAATCAACCCTCAATAAATGCCATGGCCCCTCCTGCATATAATTCAGCGGGCACTCTGTGTAGCATGCACCCAGTAAAGTTGGTAACAGTGGAGGGAAAGTAGTTACGTGTCTTAACGTTAAATTAGTGGTGTAAGTTTAACATTTGTGAATACCGAAATTACTTATTTTTGCTTTCGATTTNGTGTCTTAACGTTAAATTAGTGGTGTAAGTTTAACATTTGTGAATACCGAAATTACTTATTTTTGCTTTCGATTTTTCAACACATTTAAACGTAAGAATTAGACATTTTTTGGCATATTTGTTTTCTTCTTCATTCCGGAGTTTCATTTGACTGACACATGCATATAGAAACCAGGCCTATGAGAGAGTTAATTTTACGTATGNTCTTCATTCCGGAGTTTCATTTGACTGACACATGCATATAGAAACCAGGCCTATGAGAGAGTTAATTTTACGTATGGCGGAGTATTGTTGAAAGTTGAGAGATTTGGACGGCTCTTAAAAACGAGGTCTTGAGAGCCGATGAGGGTGAAATGAAATGAGAATGGAGCAGCTCCGGAATGCAAGGGTGGGGGAAACGGGAGATCCCCCAAGAAAAACCGGCCGACCAGCGGCATCGTCCGGCACGATTCCCACTCGCGAAAATCGCAAGTGTGGTTGAACCCTGTTCGTCTTGGTGGAAGGCGAGCAGGCTAACCGCTTAGCCACCGGGGCCCCTACATATGGCGGAAGAATGCAAAACGTTCATGCAAGGAAATATTCAGCAAGGATTTCAAATGCGCTCAGTTTACCGTGAACAGCCTATAGTGAAGTACATTTGCGAGGATCAGTCACCAATGATGTTCCTTGTAAGAAACTGATGGAGAAAGCATGTTACTGGTCTAGATTTCAGTTCGTTCGTATTACTATAGTCGTACTCGAAACCTACAGCTCGTCGTTAGCGACGATCCAAGCAAAGAGTAGGCAAGCACACAGAGACGAAATGGCGTGGCGGTTCCTTTGATGTGGGTGTACCCCGTTCTCTGATTGACTGCGCGAGGCTCTGGGAATGGCCCTTGTGTCCGATTAGCTACTTCAAGCTGCGAAAGGTTCCTATTGGCTGGGCGGCAGGCTGGCAGGTAGACTACCATTGGTTTATCGGCGAAAGGCGCCCCAAGATGTTGTTGGCCAGTGACGTCATTTTGTTGGCTTGTGCGGCTGGAGTTAGCGGCAGCAGCGGCTGTTTCTATTCTGTATTTTTTAATATTCTGTGATATACTGGTGTTGCGTCGAATGAAATACAGATCACGTCGTCAAATTTATTGTTCACAACACCTAAACACGGAGCCGTAAGTATGCCTGAAAGTGTTAATATATATATTGATATTAATATTGATACGCTAAAGAGAGGTAAAAAATTCGCTGATTATTTTGCTAGCAAGCTAGGTTTCAATCATTATTGAGACAGTTTTACTTTTGCAATAGGTTAATGATACACAAGGAAAGGTTCCGAAGACACTAAGTCGATAGTAAACACGCGACTAAATGCGGTCATAAGCAGCCAATGTGTACAGAACTGCAAAATTCGCGTTATTATTTAAGGAAAGACTGAACTGCAAGTTACTGTGCGTTTAACCAAGTTCAGCCACTGGCCTGAAATATGTCTGGCACGCCTCGGAGAACTCTTGAGCCAGTAATATTAGTTCAGTAGTGGAGTGGCCAATGTCTTTAAAGGAAATAAAGCATGTGGGGGGG
>NQII01004386.1:34958-88854 GCA_002778355.1 Clitarchus hookeri
GGTGACGTTGATTAAAGTACAGCGGCCAATGAAACCACGGACTGTACTCACTTGTTTATAAGGCAGTGTAGTCTATCCTGCCACCGAAATATAATGCGAATTTTGCACGTCTCTAATTGTGTGTGCGACATTATCTTAATAGTTAAATTTTTTTTCACACATCGTAACTAAGAAACCATGTAAGCTGTACATGATAATACCACCAGTAGGTACTTAATGTAGTTAACGATTTCAGCAAGTGTCTTTTTACCACAAGAAAGGAACATATTTCACCTGGTGTTTATTTTACAGTGTACTATTCGAAACATAATCCAGTTTCCTATGCAACACGTCGTCTGCAATACCGTCATAGTGTGTGTAAAAGACGAAATTTCCTAAGTACGTTACGTTCGTTAGCAATAGCAGGTGGTCCATTAAAGCATGGCAAGCGAAAATATAATTCTGAGTAGTTTTGTATAGTTGCTATTATGCGCAGTGTGATCAGAACACAAAAAACCCTCTGCAAAGTTCGTCGCTGGATGTTAAAAATTATGCAGACCGTACTTGTAAAGAGAACAGTGCCTCCACCACTACAAGTGAGTACCGGGTACTTTCTCTTGTAATAAAAGCCACTTCTTCTCTTTGTTATTATACTTGATCTACTAAATTGTACACCATATTTTCCAGATACTGAGATATGAAATATCTCAGAGAAATAATAATACGGGCTCTAGATACTTAGAAACGAGGGAAATAAATTTTTAACACTGTTGCTTAATTTTAAGTGTACGAAATATATTTTTTAAAAATATTATTAAATAACTAGAAATTATTAAATACAATTTTGGTAAAACATTACATAAATATTTACGAAGACAATGAAGTGCGTGAAGTAATTGAAGAGATTTGGGCGGCTCTTAAAATAGAAGTCTTGAGAGCCGATGAGGGCGAAGCGAGATGAGTATGGAGCTGCGGCGGAATGAGGGGGCGTGGGAAACCGGATATACCCGAGAAAACGTGACGACCAGCGGCATCGTTCGGCACGATTACCTCGTGCGAGATTCCGAGGGCGACCCCGCCGGGAGTCGAACCCGGTTTGTCTTGGTGGGATGCGAATGGTCTGACCACAGCACCACCGCGGTCCCCTCGGAGTATCAGTGGATGGGCATGCTCACATCACAAGAGTCACCACAGAATTGTGCCTCTGTGCTCTTATCCACTCTGTAGGAGAATAGTTAGAATGTAAAAAGTCATTTTTGTGGAATACCTGTGAACAAAACTAGCCCCTAGCTACCAAAGTTCATTTTATTTAATTTTGTTATCACATAAATGCGAAAAAAAAAAAAAAATGCGCAGTCAAAAGTAAATCCCATTTATTGAATAACTGCGTTAGCAAACATGTCAGAGATCTGTTAAAAAAATTAATATTTAAGTCGAAGTGAACCATCAGATAGTTCTACTAGTGTTAAATGAGAAATTTTTTAAAGTGCATTCTTTTCCCGCATCACTCTTTCCTTTCCAGCGATAATTAAGAGTACGTTTGTTTCGAAGTTTTAAAAGATGGCTCCTTCCTATAGTGCCAACGCGGGGGCACCTAGTTGTGTACAGGCACAAGACATGGTAGTATGTGTAAGGAAAACATCAAGATATTGAACAACACCAAGCATGTATTGTAGGGGACCGCCACTTGCAGGATGCACTTATTATTATGTTGGAGCACCCGTGGAGTGGAGAGAAGCGGCGATACATTCGGGCATGGAGGCATATAGGCATCGGATGTTTTCATGAGCAAGATCCTGCTACAGCAAGCGCAACTGACTCTCCAAATCCGACGAAGTTGCCGTCCAGTCTGGTCCCAAATGTTCTCGATGGGCGAGAAGTCTGGGGCACTTGCTAGCCAAGGAAGCATGATGACATCACGTAGGAAGGCCAGAGATACCCAAGCTGTGTTAGGCCGGGCATTATCCTGCTAGGAAATGTCGTTGTCAAGCTACATCATAAAGGGGAGCGCACATGGTCGCAGAATTTCCTGGATGTATCGCCGTGATGTTAAGGTTCCTTCAATCACCACCAGTGTGGTGCGGGAGTCGTAGGAAGCGACAGCCCACACCTTGACACCTCGTGTTGGGGCGGCGTGTTGCTCTACAATAAGCGTGGACCACGGCGCTGGCCAGGGTGTCTACCAACGCGAATTCGGCGGTCGTCTGCATCCAGACAGAATCGTGATTCGTCGCTAAACACCAGTCATCGCCAATCAACAAGCTACCATCCTGCCCGTTCCCGGCACAAGATGACACGTGCTCGGAGATGCTAAGGATCGTAATGGTAGACGTCATAAGGGACTACGCAATTATAGGTCCCGCTCTGCCAATCGCCTGGATATGTTATTGGTGGACACAAGCGTATTCCTAGCTGCCGTGCCATGTCCCTGGATGGTGAGCAAAGACGACCGTGGAGAGCTGACAGCCTGTCGCACGATGAAACTATCCTCTCTGCTGGTGGTCCTACCCGAGCCTTCTCGACGGGTGTGTGTACCTTCCAGTTCCCACTGCGTCCACCACCGACTCACAGTGTAGGCAAAATGCTTCAAGTGGCGAGCAATGCGCCGAAAAGTTCAACCTGCCTCTCGAAGACAGGTAACGTGGACTTTCTCAAATTCATCTACCTGGGCAAAGGGGTTTTGAATGCGCCGTCGAGGCATTTTGCGCATTCACAGAACTTTATGCTCGGCCTCAACCCTTTTGCAGAAATTCTTCGTTTTCGCGTCATAATTTCGTATTCGTCGTAATTACTGACAATGTACGATTATAAAAAAATTACATTTTACGAGTTGTATAATTTTTTTGTGCGTAATTTAAATTGAGTGATTACTGTTTGCTGTAAAAAGTCGAGAACAAATTTATATTTTATTAATAAAGTCTCGACTTTTACAACAAGCAGATTACACACAAATAAAATAACGCACAAAAATATTAAACAACTCATAAAATGTAGATCTTCAATAACCGCGTGCATTGTAAGTAATTACTATGAATTCGAAATTATGACGAAAACGAAGAATTTCTGCAAAAGTGGCAATGCCGAGCATTATCTCTGTGGATAACACTGCTCACACTGATACTAAGGCCTTATTTGATATTTTTCAGATATTGATGAAAGGACAAATATGCCCCCTAGGGGCACATCCGCCGGAGGAAAACTCATTGAACTCAAATTAGACACGTTTCAGACTATGACATTACTGTTCGCAACTTTCGCTGTACTCGCGCCAGACGTTCACGGTGATAATTTTTTTTATGCAGATGAGTGTACATTGTCACGACTGTACTTGAAATTATTTTGTCAATTCTACATAATAGCAGCCAACACAAAATATTTTGTGTTGTTTGGAAAAATGTACAGAAAATAATACAAATGTACGAGTTGCTTGATTTTAAATATAGTTGCCACGCCCGACGTGGCCTCGACAAGTGCTGGTTGTCTACTGCTGGTCTTTCACCAAACCCGGGCTATATACACACGGAGTACTTGTTGCTGCATGCTTATCCCCCCTCTTATCCACAGGTAAGGGCATGGCGTCCCACGCCAGCTGAACTGCATCGTCGGTAAAAAAATAATCCAAGATTCCAGAACAAAAACTGTCGACGCAGTCGGAAAACCTCTATCTTATAATGCTGACAAGTAACAAAAACTACGATTTCAAAAAAGCAAACGTTTGGCCTATAAATATTATACCACAATGAAAAAACTCCCACGGCTTTAATTTCAAATCCCCCGATAATATTTTACAACGCCCCGCTAAACGAAAGAAAATAAACCGCGGCTAGAACCTTGAAAATTAATAATATTGCGTCATTGCAAAATTGTCGAAAATGCTTCCTAAGGGCGATACGCACGCTTGAAGGTTGATCTAAAGGATACATTTAATGTCAACATTGCAGAAATTATTTGAAATGGAATAAAGGTATTCACAATCGTGTGTAGTAAACAGATATCTGCAACCACTGCAAATCCCGTTCCTGCCATCGAATACTATATTTAAAAAACGGGTTGCAACCCTGTTGTCGCATAAAATTTCGCGATGCCTATACTTAATTGGTTTTTAAATTATGGATTTTTAATCAGCACGTTAAAAATATACGACAAAATTTCCATGTGTTTTTACAAAAAATCCCTTCGTTTTCTAGGAATTAGTGAATAAATTTCGAAACGAATAATTGACTGCACTTGGCAGACAGGCAAAACTGATCAGACATGGCAGATGGACATTAACAGACGTCCGCAGAGCACATATGATGGTCTCCAAATAAATTAACAAGACGTGGTTTGTGTCACACACGCAGGTTTTACTCATAATTTACAAATTTCCACGGCATTGTAGTGATGTTTGTCACTGCTCACAGAATGAGTTAGAAAATCACACCCCACTCCTCAGTGCAGTCAGAGAATTGCCACGTCCCTGGCGAACGGCAGATATGTACTAAAACCTGAAATGGCATGGAAGCAGAAGAGTTTTAACTTCTCTTCACGTGCGTTTTGTGTTATGTTAAACGACAACATATTGCATTTTATCAACCATATAAATATAAATGTGTGATAATGTCCCGATTATAGAGCAAGCTTCTTTCTCTTGCCATTCATGTCGTTATGGGGAATTTCAACACGGTATGATGCGTGTACGTTGTGAGAATTCACAAATAATTCAGAAGACTCTGAACAAGGTTCGAACACTATTTATTTTAAAATACATACAATTTACAGATTTTTACTGATTTACTGATGCGTGGCGATTCCTTCGATGTAGGCGTATATGTTCGCAGATTTGCTGCGTGCGTCTATGGAACTATCCTTGTGTCTAATTGGCTACCGTGAGGTGCGTATAAATCCCCTATTGGCTGGGCTGCTGGCAGGCATGTAAGTTATCAGTAGAGCGAGTGATTATTCGCGAAAAAATATGACTGCACGATAGAGTTCAATATCATAAATGTCTACTGCCGTTGGTTGCTGTCTGCTTGAGAAGGCGTTTTCATATTTGACCGGGCCACTCAAAATTCGGCGATGTAGGCACGGCTCCTACCTGATTCGTGTGCAGACAGTTAACACGTGACAAAAAGTAATTCAGCCCATCAAGATAGGTAAACGACTCTACATTGTTTTGGAATATAACTTGCCTTGAAAACTTTTAACGAAATTTCACTACCCCTAGTTATCAGGCGCTGATTGACGGCGTTCGTACATGTTGCTGATAAGTGACGCAATTTGCTGGCGTGTGCGGCTCAATGTCACAGTATAAGCTATTCTTAAGTAGCCAATGTCCCAGGCGTTTTATCACGTTTGCCATCAGACTCTTGAATTGTTGGTATGGCTCAAGGAAAATGCCCACACGAGCAACCTTTACTCTCTCATAAGTGACACACGTCAACCTTTAATAACACACAGACATTTAAGTACATTAAATTAAGAAAAACATCATTAGAGGTTATGGCAAATCGCTAAAATGATTTGAGCCGACATATCTTCTACAATACTCTAACTACTTTATTCTTTCATAGTTGGATGAACAAGGTTTTGGCGCGACTAAGTTGTTTGCAGACCAATCGCGAACGTTCTGACTTAGAGTAACATATTCCTCATTGGCCCAGTGAAATGGAGTAGTAGCTTCACGCATGCATGACAGACTATAAGGAAAGATAATGCCAGACATGTGTACGGAACGTTGAATCCTAGCAAACAGCCAACTTTTCCGCGATAAACCACCATGTCTACACATCAGTAGAAAGTTGTAGATCTGGCTGCCCTCCCTGCAGGCGTGACATAACTATTATTATTGTAAATGTTATTCAAGAATTCTTCGAAAACGGCGAAGTTTGAAATGGTTACAAAAGGCGACCTATTTCGTTAAATTTAAATTGCTGATTCAGAATCCGTCATGGGCAAACGAATAAAGCTTCGACATCACAAAATTTTGTGCAACAATATGGCTTCAACTCTTTTATTTCTTTAGTAATATTTTGTGGTATAGCAAGAATTTTTATTTTTTTTTTATTTTTTTTTAGTTGTTGCAGACATTTGTTCTATAACATATTATCCTCAAAGTTAATGCTTTATTTCAAATACTTTCTGAAATATTCAATATAAAATCCCGTTTAAATTCCATATTTAAGGGTGCGCCGTATTTAGGAAAATATTTCGTCCATAGGTCTAATACATAATATATTTTCGTAAGGAATATAAGGATGGGGTTTGTAGGTTTTGTTTCGACTCATTCTGCGTATGTGAGTGTGTGTATATTTACATATATATACACGGGGCCGCCACAGTGTATTAGTTAGACTACTTGTCTCACACTTAGGCGAACCGCGTTCGGTTCCGGGCGGAGTCACTCTTGGATTTTCGCATGGAGGAATCTCGGGCATCTCCCGTTTCCCCCGCTCCTTCATTACAGCGCTGCTCCCCAATCACCTCGCTTCGCTCTCATCGGGCTCTCAGGACCACGCTGTTAAGAACCGGCCAGATCGCTTCACTCACTAACCTACACACACATGAACACACTAAGCTCATCGGTGTTCAAGAAGGAGTATGTAAGAAGTTAAATGAATGACAATCAACCTACTGTAAAGGCGGTGACGGGATAATGGAGCCGAGGACTGCGGAGGCGGGCAAAGTGGTTCCTGCTGTTGGAGGCGGTGTGGCATTGTCGTCGTGCGGCGCGAGGCAGCGACTGTGTGTGTTATCGACCGCCTCACCTCGAGGCACCGTCAACGTCGCGGACTGCACGGAGACGTCCTTTGTCCCTCGAAGGCGGCTCTCGTCACAGGTCCTCGCTGCTCGATAACTGCACCCCCACCCCCCTTCCCACTGCGATCGATACAGCTCTTTCGAAATCAACCTTTCAAAAAATAATCATCTGCTCCTCACTTCGTAAATAATCAATTCGCGGTTTCTTCACACTTTTTGGGTCGAACATTTGAAAAATCACCCCATGTATGAAGTTAGTTCCTAAATATGCCATGTATCACACACGTTTTTTACTTGTGTTAAATTACAATTTTACTTATATTTATCCATAAATTATAACATTTCATTTATATTTTATACAAATTAAAACAGAGAGAAAACTGGTGTGTTGGTAATGCATGGTAAGAAATAGTTAAAAAATATAACTTAAGAGATACAAACAACAATATCAGTAAATATGTGAAAATAATGGTGGATCGGTAAACAATATCATATTATCTGAAACTGCTTGCTATTACCATAAAAAAATTTTCCAGTACATTTTTAAAAGATTAAATTTAATTAAAATTAAAATTGGCGATTGTTTTCATTTTGCTTCTATAGAGTTACCTTCATATACTAATATTTTATAATTTCAAAACAACTTATTTGCTTATATGCTGTTTATTTTTGGTTTCTTTACATTACTGTCCGAAAAACACGTTAGTTCAATTTAATTAAAAATGATACTTATATGTTAAATGAAATATAAAACACTCGTGACACATATCAGTAGGGGGNTGCTAGGGAATCATTAGTGGCCTAAGTGCCATTTAAAAACCTGTAAACGGGTGTCAGGGAGAGGGACTCTTAACTGCCGGCAGCCTTTAACCTGGGAAATAGATCATCACCCTTCTCGCCTCATCTATAGGAGGTGTGTTGTGGTTGGCTGGTGGGTTCTCCCACCCCTTCTGAGGTGTGCTGTGAATAGCTGTTGCTTGTGGGGGTACCTATTAGGCGGACAAAGCGCCCAAGCGATATTTGTGGGACTTAAATAAACAGTTACGAATACCGAGACTAATTACGTGTACCGAGAGAGTAATTACACACTAAGTAAACGATCTACCCCGACCACTGCTCAAACGCAACTGAGCTATGAATCGCTGATATGTTTGTGATATACGTCCGCCATTTTTTATTTTGTAACATTGGTAAGGGAACCGAGCGCATGCCGACGGGGTGTCCGACCGCCTTCGACTCCGAGGTCCTGAACATCTCGTAGTGGGAGTAACTCTCTCCCTCACCGCAAGGAGCGCTGTGTCTCATTAGCTCGCCCGCTCTTCCCCAGGAAGAATCACCACGCCACTGGAGGTAGACAGCGAGAGATTGGGCGACCGCCCGCTCAGAAAGTGGATGTGCGGTATCCCTAACCGTAAGTAATAGACCAATCTCATGCTACGGTGCCTCACATAGGTTTGTGTCAAACATATCATTTACAAAGCATGTTGAATGAAATACCTAGTATCACTAAATAACCATACATTCCTCACATAAACGATTCACTTTTTTTTTAAATCACCACCGGTAAAAACAAAGCTCTACCTGTAATATTTCCGTCACTTTTTGTTCTCTGTAATGTGTACATGTCAGCTACGCCTTTCTCACGTTACTGTTCAACAAGCTACCTGTACCCACCCTGTTGCATTTATCCCCAAATATGCACTTTAAAGTAAGGGTAAATAATATCAATTATAAATAGCTTTAAATAAATATTTACTATATCTCCCTCACACAAACACACACACACACACACTCTATATAAATAAATAAATAAATAAATAAATAAAATATATATATATACACCTAAAATCACGTTAACACTTCCTTGTAGCACAGTTTTTCTTCATCTAAAAATAAATTAGTTNTATATATAAATAAATAAATAAATAAATAAATAAAAAATATATATATATATATATATACACCTAAAATCACGTTAACACTTCCTTGTAGCACAGTTTTTCTTCATCTAAAAATAAATTAGTTAATTTATATTTACGAAAAAAAAAATCTGGAATATTTACACAACTTCCATACTTATTTTTTCCCCCCCAAAAAATCATATGAACATATTTTCCTTGCAACACTTTTTTTCTTCTTTAACTCAAATCCTTCACAGTTTGTAAACACACAGGAAGACGATATGTGGTAGATAGATGGCGACCATGCACACTATAATGGCGTTGTACTGGCAGCTATGGCTGCTCGATATCATAAAAATTTAATATCGATTTTTCCCGAACAGTTATTTGGTATTTTAGATATATCGAAAATATAGGATGTATCTGAAATACCAAAAGTATTACTAATACCGAAATTATCGAGAATAATGAAAGTCTTAGATAATACCGAAATTATTGATAATACCGAAATCATCGATAATATCAAAATAATTTATGCTATCGTTAATATCGTTACCTTCAGTATCAGTGTCATTAAAATTCCGTTATAGTTGAAAATATTGGTATCTTTTGACTTCTGATACCACTGAAATCATTTATGTGATTATATATCAATACAATCATCAACTGTAAAGTACCAGTGACATCGGTATCACATAATGTAACACAAAAATGTACCTATACGGTCTTCTTAGTGCATATCAAAAAAATTAAATATATTATTTTAGTACAATTACATATAAATAAAGACATTTACAACGCACACAACATTGGTGTTTTCGATAGTACTGATGCATCAGAGCAGACTGTTAAGGATTGATGGTTCTTGAAAGAGAGCAGAAAGGAGCGGCAATGTAGCCATTCCAACTAACACTGACATAAGTTGCCGAAACGCGTTTTACTGCCTCATGTATCTACAACTAAACGTGACGCACGCAACTACGTGCTCGGAGCATGCAGTGTACAATTCAAATGGCGCCCACTCCGCCTGCAAAAATACACGAGACGCAACTGCACTGCTCAGTGGACGTGTTACGTAGTCAGAGAACCACATCAAAGAAGTGAGTGAGAAGTAAAGATAGCATCTGCGTATGTACATATTAATACAAGTTAAATTACATTGAAATATGTGTGTGTATGCATATGTTGCTAAGATACATTTGCTGAAAATAGTAAGGGTTAATTATATCACATAGCATTATGCAGTGAAGAGTTAAAATCATCAATTCAGTTCCACAGAAAATCTTGATATTTTTCTAAATATAATTTAACATTACTTTAGTTATCTTCAACAAATATTCAACAATATTTTTAACTAACCCGAGTTCTTATCCTTGGGTGAAAACAAATGAACCATTATTATTATAAAATACGTAACTAATTTTTTTTAGCCTACTTTCCTATGAAAAGGAAGCTTCTTGTTCCTGTCTACATGTTTGTATGTGGCGTTTGACTGTACACGTTACAACACTCCCCTAAAATCTTGTGTTGCCACCCACCGATTTACAGCAAACTTGCTACTCTCATGCACAATTGTAGACTTCCAGGACTCGAATCGAAGTTATCACAGTGCGAGGCGATACACTTACAGTGCTCAGTAATGACACCTGATTTTTTTAAGTTTTTGGTCATGCTGTGTACTTATTTTCAATATCGCTAACTTTCAAACAAATTAGTTGAAGTGTCAAAATTGATACTTCAAAACGCCACGTCAGCATCGAATTCAGAAATTCACGTATTCATTAGCCCACCATTTTTGTAAGATAAGGCCACATGAAAATTATAGCTGAAAANNGGGGGGCAAGTAAACATTAAGAACTACTCAGTCGATTTCACCTAAATTTCTACTTTTATGAACACTGCCACACATCGTATATTCAGAACTCTCTTGAATCATAAAGGCTGAACAGAACATATCCAAATTTGTACAGCATACTCCCACAGTAATATTTGTCACTCGATGCAATCTTCGTGAATTCGTCGTCTAACCACGCAGTTTTTAAAGTAAATAACACTTATTTTGGTAAAGCTTACTACTATGCTTACGAAAAAAAATACTTTTCACTTATAAAATTTAAATGATACACTGATATGAACGAAATTTCACCAGATAACTAATGACAAAATAACAAGCCGGTGACAATATATTTAATGAAACCGGAACCACACAGTTAATTCAGAATGTAATTTGCCCCCAAAATACTTACCTAGAAGGCTAGTCGTGTAGAAGCTAGCACTTACTGTTTGATGTATCGGCTCATAAAGATTAAATTATTCGGACATACGTTATAACATTGGTTTTTATGTATTCCTAACTCTCGGGCAATGTTCCACGTGCAGACTTATATATTTTCATGGCGGCATTGTTTCAAAACGAGCGTATATGTGCTGATGTGTAGTTCTTAAATTGAAAATCACGTAAATACTAAATAACACACACACACACACACATTTATTAAAGTTTTCAGAATTGCAACACACATCGCAAATATAACAAAACACAGTCGTCAGAAGTTTCTTTAAGTTTACTCGAGGTTTAAAATGTATACCGACTTCAATTGCACGATGGAGCACATTTTTTTAGTCGGCATATTATGCGAAATTTCAAGAATTTCTGGGACAAAAAACTACGTTTAAACACATCAGAAATAAATTACAAAAAATTTCACTTCACCCATAACATGTATAAAATGTTTTATTTATTACGTTAATGAATACTTTATTTCAGGAGATACAAACTGACACGTTGGTTGGTCGTGAACCGCTATTTGTTTACACACGAGCGCAGACAGGAAAAAAAATCGAAACAAGACAATTAACCAGCTAACTTTAACGTTGCGTAAGCCACGCTATGATGTAAAAGAGCTATAAACAAATAAATATGTTGCAATAATGCCACATTTTGTTCTTATTTGCATACAAAAAAGAGAGNTGTAAAAGAGCTATAAACAAATAAATATGTTGCAATAATGCCACATTTTGTTCTTATTTGCATACAAAAAAGAGAGTTAATTGCAGGTGACAAGAATGTTTTAACTTTACAAGTAGATAATGTCAAGAATGATGATAATAATATGGTAAATACTGATATTATCAATAATATTATAAATTTCAATAATATCAGAAATGTCGATAATACTGAAAACTTTGATAATATCGAAAATTTCAATAATCCTGAAAATTTCAATAATACAGGAAATTTCAATAATACCGAAAAATTCTGTAACACCTAAAATTTATATAGCAACGAAAAATTTTATCATACCGAATTTTGAAAATACGGAAAGCTTCGATAGTACCGAAAACATAGATAATATCAAAACATCGATGTACCGACATTTTTCAAGGTAAAATATCGATCGATAAGTTATTNTGTAAAAGAGCTATAAACAAATAAATATGTTGCAATAATGCCACATTTTGTTCTTATTTGCATACAAAAAAGAGATTTAATTGCAGGTGACAAGAATGTTTTAACTTTACAAGTAGATAATGTCAAGAATGATGATAATAATATGGTAAATACTGATATTATCAATAATATTATAAATTTCAATAATATCAGAAATGTCGATAATACTGAATGAAAACTTTGATAATATCGAAAATTTCAATAATCCTGAAAATTTCAATAATACAGGAAATTTCAATAATACCGAAAAATTCTGTAACACCTAAAATTTATATAGCAACGAAAAATTTTATCATACCGAATTTTGAAAATACGGAAAGCTTCGATAATACCGAAAACATAGATAATATCAAAACATCGATGTACCGACATTTTTCAAGGTAAAATATCGATCGATAAGTTATTTTTCATATCGATAATTACCGATATATATATATCGAACAGCCCTANTTTTCATATCGATAATTACCGATATATATATATCGAACAGCCCTACTGGCAGCAGGTTGAAGGTGTGGTAGACAGGTGGCAAGTAGCAGCGTACACCCGTGCATTGGATTGGATGATAGGTGTCGAGGTAACTCACCCCACGCAATCAGACATGTGGCGAGACAGTAAGCTGGACTCGCACAGTAAGGGACTCGTCCATGGAGTTTCTTTTGAAGCAGGTAGATGGAGGTTAGCTGGCGCTGCGGACACGACCCCGCGTCTTGCGCATACAGATGATGTGGAGTAGCAGACGGATGTTTAGCTGATGTTGTGGATGGCAGACTGTACTTGATGGATGCTAAGAGACGACATTGCTGAGCAGGTTAATATATGGTGGAATTCTGTTATGGCACCAAAGTAAAGTCGTCACATTATCAGACTCGATGTAGCGCTTGTCTTCATCAATTGACAAGGAAACCTTGGCAACACGTTCGATGAAGATACCGTGGACATGCGAACGGAAATGGTATTGGGTCCCCATAACCCGTGAATTTCGCATAAGGCAATCCAAATAATCCTCGTACAGGAGTAACTGCAACACGTTAAGGTTTTTAACTCTTAGCTTTCCACACACACACTGGTAATTCGAAACAGTGTATGTGTAAAGGTTCCTGTAAACCCACAAAGTGTGTGATGATGCGGCCAGCACATTCATCCTTCATCACTCCTGTAACGCCTTTGTTCACAAAGGGGGTCTTTTGAGGATTATGTGACGCATAATTGGAAGTGTCTAACCGCGTAGCCAATTCAGAGGAAATAGCCTCGTAGACATCTGGACAGTCTACTTGATATAGGAGGCTATCGGTATCGCAATATAGCATGTGCAAGACTGACTAAGGAAATATTTCCTGCATGTAATTGTAATGAAAGTCGTATAAAAACAATTTTGACAAATCGAGAACAACGACACCGGTATACAAAGGCCTGTTAAACGTAACAAATACCTTGTACATTTCAATTAAGACTACGTTCTCATCGAGTATCGCCTTGTCTTGAATGTCGGACACCCAATCAATTCTGCTGCGTCGTATATCGTATCTTACCTCGATACAACTCTGATGTCCCTTTCTCGAAGGACATTTTGCAACGTCTGTCCATATACAGAATTATTCATCAATTTAAAAAAAAACATTTCTGGAATGCGTTCGCTGCCTGAGCACATTTTTCAATATTGAAATTCATGTACGGAGCCATCCACGCCTTTGGCCCAAAGCGCAGAACACGGCGAACAGAGTCGAGTTTGGCTCCATACATCAAATAGTGTTCTAGTGTTTCCCCGTGTACAACATAATTTTCCCGCAGCGCGAGTGTCAAAAGTTATTTTTCAGTCTTGCAATTCGGCGGTATGGCACTGACTGGAGAAGGCGGAAGATCTGGTGGGACATTATGACATTCAACCGGAAAAGACAGATCAACTTCCACTAAAAAAAAAAAAAAAAANCGAAACTACCAATAGATACCTTGCACTTCATCGTGTGGCTGTACAATCCATTGACGTTGAAATATATATATATATATCTACGACACTGCGGTCGTACTTATCACCCATGTAAATATTGGCAGCTTGCGCGTGTCTTCTGGATACCTGGGAAATACCACCCCTGACCCCGCGCTCTACAAATATATACGTATCCACATTCGTTAACAGCTCGAACCACACACCAGTTTTCAATAAAAGAGCTTCCCAAGAGAGGGGATACGTCATGGTGTACATCGTGGGCTTCAGACCGTATTCTGCCTCACATACGGTCCTGAAGTTCTCCTAAATGTCTGCCAACAAACAAATATTCACACTTAAGTACTGAATTGCGTACTCCATTAAATTTTGACAGTTGAACGCATTCCATGCGGATTGAGCATGAGTGTATTCCTCATTATTTATGCCCTCGCCTTTCATTGCTTTATGAAATGCGTGCTTTGGTGGGAGTGAGGTACAGTTCAAACTGTCAATAGACTTAACAAAGTCATAAGGAAATTCTCCCTTTCTTTGTGCCAGTTCAAGTTGGGTGTTGTCTGTAAACTGTGACCAGGTGATAGCCACCTGTGCAGAAGGCAAATTATCTGCCAATGTTTCCAGCGACGCGTTCATGAAATTGAACGAGTCACTGAAACGGAATTGCACAACTCGCATATCTCCCTGCCAGTTTTCGCCATAGGGAATGTGTTTTGAGGTGCATTATTAACTTTCCATGGTGGTGTCAACCACCTTAATACCACCTAGACTTTCGATTACCACTCTTCCATCGGGCTGTGTGATGTTTCGGGAAGCTAATGGTTTCATTAAAATGTGGGCATTATAATTCTGCAGATTATGAAATAAAGCGACAAGTTGATTCTTTTTCAGTCTGAACAGTAAGTTACATTGATTTTGTGCGTGGCCTCTGATTGCGCCCGTCAAATGATCTTAGTCGATCACAAAGATTTTGCCGAGTGGATTATTGCAAATATGACAACTTGTTTGCGCCATAAGTCTAGCCCTGTCCGCTATTGTCAATGGCTTCATTGGAACCGTTGTGCTGTATGTGTCTGCAACCCACTTTGTTAACTCAACTAATTTTTCAAACATCTTATACACACAATATTCACCCATAAACTAGGGTACTGTTTTAAAGTGGGATCGTAAGCACACACGAGCAAAATTCTACAATCATATGGAACATGTTTATTGATGGCTGTTGAGTAACTAATATTATTTTGAAGCAAACACGTGGTCATGGGATTCAAGTAAACCTCAGCATCGCAGTATGCAATAAAACCCTTACTTTGCTGTTCGGTAAAATTACTGGACTGAATGTACTTAGTTTCCTCAGTTGGGAAAGTACACCGAACAGCACTACGTTTTGCGAGTTTCTCCTTACTTGAAAAATACTGAAGGCAGTGCTCGCAAACACAAATTGTTCTGTGATACTAAGTCAACTGACTGTGAACCAAACATGACAAATGCTGAATAAAAAAAAAATACAAATGGGCGGTATTACCTCTGGCACGAATAGCCAACATACTCGCATGGCACTCACATCGCACAGGAGAAATGCGAATGGGTAGGATACGCCCTTCCCTGGCATTATCAAATGCCTCGTCATCAATATTCCTGTTCTTGTCTACCAAAGAACAGACATTAACGGAAACATTAATGAGCTCCTTGAAGTGTTTGATTTCGTGTAACACGACGGGAGTCGATAATCCCTTCGTAGTCGGTACCCAGCGAAGTTCTGGGTATGAGTAGGATTCCTCGGCATTGTCTCTGGCAGGAAACAAACCTGCTACTACGGCGTAGAGGAAACATTCATATGTTGTACAGTCAACGTTAACACAAGCCAACCTACTGGCAATGAAATTAGACAGCTTTGTGTGAGGAGCACCTACAGAGAATGGTCTGTACTGCGAAATGTGTACATCCATTTGCAGTATCAGCTTCATCCCCCAGCCGCTGCCTCTACCACAAAACTCACTAATGTTCTTAGTTAGTAGAGGGATGCCGTGATCATCATAGATATCGCAAACATCGGATGAATGGAGGACGGATGTGGCGATAGTGGTGAAATGAAACGTCTCCACTACCATCTCCTCTGCCGCTGTGTTTTTGAATTACTTAACTGCCATTCAGACACAAATTTTGAAAGGTCGGTGCACTGTTTCGCTATTGGCCAGAAAGGATGCCTTGCATCTGGTGGATAAAAGTCAAGTATCCTCGTCTGTTTCAACCCGGTCGCTATGTATTCGTGCATCCGCAAGTCTTCTATCAAACTCGGTATCTAAGGTTATATCACACAAATCCCGAGGCAAAACTACATCATCCGAAGAATCAGAGCTTGAATGATTCTCTGATTCAATGGTAAATCGAGGACGTTTAACTGAAGAGCCTTCTATCGCAAATTTCCTGCTTGCGAATAATCGCCTTTAAACCCACCTATAAGTAGCCGATCTGAAAAAAAACCAATATTGATAGTTCCAAATAACATTATAGATATACCTGAAAAAAAAGACTAATAAATCACCAAATATGTGTACCTATCACCTAAGAGCCCTTTTATAAACACGATGCGTTTCCCCAAATACAGTATCTGAACATTTGCCCTGAAGGGGACAGGAAGCCCTGCCAGGGACACTCCATATGTACTCTAGCACTCTACCAACTACGCTACCAGAGCACTCCTAACAAATGAATGAACTATACTTACATTTAAAAAGCAGTTAACATTAATGAAAAAAAAAAACATATTAAAACAAGTAGTAAACAAAAATATATACTTAATATATTTACATTTAAAAGTGTTTAATCGTCAGTTCAGAACACCACGGAACCATAAATACGACAGCACGATGCAAACACCGGAGTTTGCTAGACCCCTCGTTCTCGCACGTCACCCCGCCAGAAGTAGTCAATAGCAAACGGTGAATCTCTTAGTAGAAGCAGCGCGGAGAGATGCTCTCGCTTCGAGAGATGAAGAACGACTAAGACAGAATTGGTGTTTTTAACTTTTATTACCCCCCACCCCCTACAGCAACAATAAAAGAAAAAACGGATTTCACTGAAAGGTCTTGTGACCTACTACAGACAGGCGTGCGGTGGGGTTATAAAAGACAGAACACAGCGAGTGAGGGTTACAAAAAATTACGTGTCCACTCCACCGTTGGAACAAAAAATCGGCTCGCTGTTTAGAAAGCACGCAGGTGTAGGAGGGCAGGTTGTGTCGCAGTTTAAGACAAAGACGCAAGGGCGCCCTGTTTTTTTTTTTGTTCACACAAAAAAGCGGACCCGCGGGTGGTTTTTAGGTGGTTTGTAACTCACCGTCAAATGATCGACGTGCCTTTACGGAAGTAGAAGGTGTATTTCCATATAAGAAAGTTATGACGTACAATCCTTCCCCAACATGTATGAAATGTAGCGTCCAGTTAATTTATGATAAGTTTACTTTCTAGCAATGCGTTACTTGTTTCGTATGTTAATATAACGTGTGAACCATAACATCGAATCATGAACGGTTTTTCTTTTTAAATGTAATGTAAAGTTACTAAATTACTGTTATATGTGTTTACGTCACACTTTTCATTGGCATGCATGGGGAAGGAGACGTTAAGTCAAATAAACATAATTAAGGTTTCAGTCTATTTATTATGTTGTATAAAAAAGTATACAACACATGTATCTATTAAAATTTTAAATTACACTTTCGACATACACTTTAGATAAACAAGACACAGTTTACTACTTTCATTATATGTTCAAAAGCTTACCGACTATTTACAAATTTAGAAAATATCGTACTAACACACTGGTTTACAATCCCGTGAATATCTTGTTCCTGAGACGTTAGCGTCTCGTAATGTTTGCGTTTTCTTTGAGTCAGTTTAGGTTTTTCATTATACGTTTGCATAAAAACGTTTTTACTGCATTCTGGAGCATGCAACACTATATTTTGAACCAGATCTGGGAATGTTTCCAAGAAGTGAGAATAAACATCGTTAACACTTGCAGGTAGCGAGGTATTTGGTTTCATGTAATGTAATTTTATCGCTACCTCGGAAATGCTATGTCCCATCTCTCGTGCGCCGACTATAACACCACGTTCAAACTCACTTAAATCTTAATAACCTGCCATTGTAGCAGATGTAACCGATCTATCAACTTCGCGATACCCTTGTTGTCTTATATAGGCGCTGCCAACCGCATCGCGTTACTCTGATTGGTTCCATACCTCTATTGTTTGCATACGCACGCCTATACCAGTTTTTTTGTCCCTCCAGTGTGTGTACCCAAACTCATCTACTGACTAAAAAACATGCACGCCTTCATTACAACGTTCAAAGCACTGCAACGGCTGTGTGTTACCTGATCTGTAAAATGTTATGTTTCAAACTTTCTCTTTCAATTCTATAGGTTGTGAAAATATGTTTACCTCTACATTTAACATTCCGTATTTTCTCCGACATATAAGGGCTACACTTATTAACATAACATTTTGAGCTATCACAATTTGCTTCATTAGGATTAATTATACAGGGCTTATTGCTTGTTAACATGAAACCAGGAGCGTATGTAGATGGTAAATGAAGGTCATCCTGACACATTTCCTTAAATGTGTAAAATGAAAGAGGTAATTGATACCTCGCTGAATGCAAACCGTGTTCGATGAGAGAGTACTTGCCATTCGGATGAGGCTTCATTCTTATATTTACCGAGGATGGAGATTTAAACGAAGTTATTCGGAATAAGTGTTGGCGACTTCACATGCCCACGTATTACACACAGACGGAAATGAGAGATTTCCTTGCTAGAATATAAATGTGTGAATATCCCCGTCACACACTTCCTTCCAATGGATGTTGATCCCAGAGTCGAGGTGGGTAAGTTAGTATGTGTTTTTTCCATTTCCACGTACTTCCACAATATTTTCGTTAAAGTTTGCTATAGGTAAGTCTTGTAGTGAACTCGGTGAATCGCTGTCGGGTTTCAGGTACCACACAGCGCATTCAATGTTGTTGCATTCTTTTCCTACACCAAACCTAACGCCTTGATATGATTCGTAGGTATAACAACAATGTTAAATATCTTTGCCACTTGTTTCTGCAAGACACCGCAATGTTCATATACGAATGACTAAAGCTCTCGTGCAGGTACCCCTTGCCTATATAGGTTTGCGGCCATATAAAATTTTTTTTATTTTAAGCTTAAATTATTTGACTTCATTTCACCAACTTTACACATTCACATACCGCAGGGCGAGTAACCGTCTATTTTAACTGGGAATTTCAGTAATATGTTCTATTTTAATACATTTTTTCAACCATACTACAGATATGGCACAACAGTCCCTTTGTGACATGCATATGATTTGCTTGTATGACATACGTTTTGAAATCTGTTCATCTAGTACAACATTCTCTAATTCATTTAAACAGCATGGCAATATCGTATTTGGTTGTGAATCAAACACTGCACACTCGCGCCCATTACATTCGCTGACTTCCTCGTACTTGTATTCCGAACTAATTATCGAAAAACTCCAATGTTCGCTTCTGTCACGCATTTGAATTTGTAGCGGAGTATTGTCATTAACCCGAAACCAAACTTTTTTATATCCCGGGAGTACACTCGCATACTCGAATTCAGCATTGAATTTCTCCATCGCGTCCTACAATGTACTGATATAATGCTGCGATTCGCGATGTATTTATACCTCGATCGGGATACCCCCCTCCTAACTCCTCTCCCTCAGTAACAATCATTTAAGCATTAATTTAGAATTACCACTTGAGGAAATGAATCTTGATTTGTTGTTAACGAGAGGTGATTCTGGTCTGTAGATGTAATTCCAACACCTCGAGTCTGCTCGATCTCCACACCGTTCAGTAAGTATGCGAGTCTGTCTATCAGATGAAGTATACCGTTACGTACTATTCCCGTAGTTGCGGGGTCAGTTCCATCGTCTATCTTTTTGATTGTACCTCTGAACAGAAGCCGATTTCGAAGGTAATGTGTACATGTCGTGATTTTGTAAAGGAATTCGTGTTTCTCACGGAAACGTATTAGGTCCCGCTCGAAATGGTTCGTAGGCGCGTATCTCGGTATTGGTTATAGTCTTCATAACTTGTGATCTCCTCGACTTTTAGAACGTCTTCCATTTTTATTCCAATTCAGCTCCGTGTTAACCGTATTGGCTTCCTAATTTAACTCAGTACTTTACGTTGTCTTTTACGTATTTTATAGGCATTGTCTTGTGAACGGGACGGGCATATTGAGTACGATAAACAATCCACATTTTGTTTGCATTACACAGATTACATCTCTTTTTATAGTACTTTCTAATTCTCCTTTTTTCAGATTTAGACGTTTCTAAAGTTAATAAGCTTATCGTATTGATCGACTGTAGTGACAACTGTTTCGTCAATGCGATTAACTATTATAAAAAAGAAAAATTTACGTATTTGGTTTTAAAATTATTTTATATCGTGGCGCAACTGAACAAGTTAATTCTTGTATTGTATTCGTGTTTATCGTTTTTATACGAACCTCCGACAATATTTATGTACACACGACACACATGAACTGACAAAAAAAAAATTTCTTTGACGATTCTTGTAGTTGATTGGCTAGATACAACTTCCGTTAATATCCTAAAATAGAAGAGATTGGACGATTTTGCGTGAAATCAATGTCGACATTGCTAAGCTTTATACTTGTTAAATATTCGGATTACCACGCAACAAGAACTTAACATTTTCAGGAACCGATCCCATTGTGAATGTTTCCAAATCTTTAAGTTCGTATGATCCAGCGGGTATAACAATCCGATGTTTTACATTACCAATGTTCAGTGTGAATGATTGATTATGTGTATCTATATTTAATATACTGTTGTACACTGGAGATTCAAATAAACTGGGGTAGGCGTGCGAATTCAAACAACAGAGGTATGGAACCAATCAGAGTAACGCGATGCGGTCGGCAGCGCCTATATAAGATAACAAGCGTCTGGCGAAGTTGCTAGATCGGTTACTGCTACTACAACGGCAGGTTATCATGATTTAATTGAGTTTGAACGCAGTGTTGTAGTCGGCGCACGAGGAATGGGACATAGCAACTCCGAGGTAGCGATAAAATTTGGATTTTCGCGTACGACCATTTCACGAGTGTGCCGTGAATATCAGGAATCCGGTTAAACATCAAATCTTCGAACATTGTTATTCCATATTTATTATAACAATTTTTAGAGAGTTATTTAAAATAGTAATAATATGACATACTCACACATTCGGTTTTTTTCCATAATCATTTCATTATACCTCTGCAGAATTACGTCATGTGAATCATATTTCTACAAGACAGTGCTTTGTGAGGATACAAGACTCTGCTTCGTTTTTATTTGTGACGAGTGTAAACTTGCGTGCTTTCATATGGAGGAGAGCTTTGAATAATATTCTTTATTTAATAAAACATTTATTAATTGTACATAGCTTTTTTTAATTAAATGAGATGATACATTATGTATTTACACGTAATATAATGTGTTATACATACATTTGCTCTTAATAACCAACAGACAACATTATAGTTTTCGACATACAATTTATTTTTCTTAATAAAGTACAGTATTCTTGAGTTACATCCTTAGAGCATGTAAGATTAGGACAGGAATTAACCTAAAACTTTTTACATGATTGAACAGATATCCAATATTTACAACACGATTACCTAAGACATAGTTAGGTATACAAAGTTTGAGGGATAAACATATTGTGTACATGTCATTTTATTAAGCTTGCTTCAGATATATGCAGGGTTATCGTACAGGAATTCACGCAGAGCTTCGCTTTTGCATTGAGAATAAAACAATGGGTTTGAACAGGTATGTAGTTTACAAGGATACTGTTTTACTTATGTATTTAAGTTACTACATGCGTAATATTTTCTGACATTAAGTACTTGAGTATCTCTGTTACATAAATATTTCACAATTATCTATTGCGGTTTACCTTTAAGATATAGTGGGTAATTTGGAATAAGTGCTTCGTTTATGTATTGGTATCTGTCTTACCAGACTCCAATTTAATATCGTGTATTTCGTATGTATTTAAGCAGTATACGCTTTGTAAATCTGGTGGCAGATTAGACCATGGATATTGTGCTTAAATTTAAACAGTTTTGTGGATTTATCATAATCTGAGTATGATATAGACACTTCTTTGACAATAAATGTTTGTGATATGTCGTACTTGTTTTCAAACCCTTGGACACAACAAAACCTTTTTTAAAACAACTTATAGTGTTCGCACATAATAATTTTTTTAATAATAATAATACTTACAGAAATTGCGTTGGTGCTTCTGAGGTCACACACATTGTCGAGCACTTCGTAAGCTTGTGTGAGGTGGATCACTTCTTCAGTTTTACGTACCAAACATTCCCTTCTTGTGAGTGGATGGTGCGCGAATATATCGTTAGTCTTTGCAGGTATTCGTAAGGGACAGTTCTCACACCACAGGTATGAAATAATACCATAATCACCCCGCAGCTGTTGTGGCAGATAATTGTATACGTATTTCATTTAATGGGATGCAAAGTAAATGATAAAGTATCTCGGGAGAAAAGCCAGTTCGTTTACAATTTATAATGTAAGCAACGTTTTACTTTTACCATATGCTAACATCATATAATACATGTGGGACAATTTAGAATCGCAGTTTTCGCAGCAGTGTCTTTGGTTCGTCGTTTGTAGGACACAATATATTTTTTTTCTGTTCCCTTGACAAGGGAGCGATCGATAATGATGAATGGAGTTTCGCAGGGTTCCTTTCCTTTCTGGGTGGAATACCCCATCCAGCTGATGGCGGGATCCGGGCCTCAGTTAGTGCGGCACGCAGAGTGCGATCCGCAGTCGCTCGTCGACGCACACGTCAATGTTACTGTTATAGTTTCAACGTACCTTTTATTGTCACTGAGTGTTGCCAAATCTGTTGCGTTATGCAGAGCGCGATCCTTAAGTGATTCGTCCGGTCACTCGTCGAAGCACATAACAATGTAACTGTTATAGTTTCAACATAACTTACCTAGCTTCTATTGCCATTGACTATTGCCAATGCTCATGGAATCACACAGATCGATGTGGATTGGTTTAAAGTTAAAAATATACGACTTATATAATATCACAAACCAATATGGCAGTGTTCTCCCCGCGAATTGTGTATCATCTCTACAGTGCTCCGGATGAGCACAACAAATGTGACGTAAATCACAAACATATAAGCGATTCACAGTTCAGTTGCGAGTGAGCAGTGGTCAGAGTAGGAATGTACCTAGTGTGTAATTACTCTCTTGGTAGATGTTCTTACTCTTGGTATGTGCACTCCTTCATAACACAATTACGCGTTATGCAATTACATTTAATTACACCTAGCAACCCTCTATGGGTCTCGAACCGAGGAGCACCTCACCACCCTCGTCAGTTTTGTTTCGGCAGTCGATGGGTGAACATGTGTACTTAGTGTAATTACTCTCTTGATACATGTAATTAGTCTCGGTACTTACTGTCGGTATTCGTAATTGTTTATTATGCAATTACTCATTATGAAATTACAGCTAATTACGCATTAAATGCCCTCTATAGTACTTGAACCAAGGACTAACCCTTCACCCCTCTTAACGAGCCCCTACCAACCAGACTTCCTCTAAAAATTTCGAAGTACCACAAATGTCGCTTGGGCGCTTTTTCCACCGAAAGGTTACCCCCGAAGGAACAGCCAATCATAGCAAACCTCAGAACGGGTATAAGAACCCGCCAGCCAACCACAACACACCTCCCATAACGATGTATTGAAGAGGGAGGGGGATGATTTGTTTCCCACGTTAAAGAATGCCGGCAATTAGTATGCCTCTCTCCGACACCCGCTTACAGGTTATTGAAATGGCTCTTAGGCCACTAATGACTTACTAGCTTGCTCAAACGTATGTGTTCCCCCTACTCATGACGAATTTACTAAAAAACCAAACACATTACACCAGTGGTCGCCAAGCCGTAGATCGCGAGATACGATTAGCTCGCGGGGACATTTTCGGTAGATCTCGTTAACGCTCCGGTTGGCTAGCCTTGATTCCTCCACTGAGCTGACGCTGACGACACTGGGCGCTGACGACAACAACTGCTTGTTTCTCCCGCGCAACTGCCATTGTCAGCCTATCTCATAGTTGATTGTATACGCGTGATGGCGTGTTCAAGCGAAAAGCAAAACACTTCTCACTTTCGTTTGGAATGGGAAACCGATTACTTCTTTACCCAGGTACAGGACCAATGTGTGTGTTCACTGTGCTATGCAAGTGTATCAGTTGGGAAGAAATGGAATGTCGAACGTCACTTCAAAACCGTTCACGTAAGGATTGAAAAGGATTTCCCACTGAATTCTGCTCTAAGGAAAGAAAAGGTAAGGCAGCTAAAATATAAACTTAATTCTCAACAATCAACTTTTTTAAAACCATTAAAAAACAATAAAGCAGCAACTGAGGCGTCATTCCGAGTTTCAAATATTATTACACAGAATAAGAAACCATACGAAGACGGTGAAATAATCAAAACAGCATTTTTAGAAGCTGCAGATGCATTATTTGATAGTTTCAAAAATAAAACTGAGATAATGTATGCTATTAAATCTGTACAGCTTTCTGCAAATACAGTAATGAGAAGGGTTGAGGTTATGAGTTCTGACGTTACCTCACAACTTATAACTGACTTTGATCGCTGCAGCTATTTCTCCCTGCAACTTGACGAATCGACTGATATAGTTGATACAGCGCAGTTGGCCGTTTTTGCAAGAATGGTTTTTGATAATTTCGAAATAAGAGAGGAGCTGGTAAAGATTATACCGTTAACAGGACGCACTACAGGATAGGACATATTTTTAGCGGTTAAAGATCTTATCAACTCTGAAAATATTCCTATAAATAAGTTGGTGGACTTAACGACTGATGGAGCTCCTGCGATGGTAGGCAGAGAGAAGGGATTCCTAACCTTGTGTCGTAAAGACAACAGCTTTCCGAAATTTCTGTCTTACCATTGTGTAACACACCAGGAGTCACTGTGTGGAAAGTTTTTAAGTATGAAAGATTTAATGAAAACAGTCATAAAAATAGTGAACAAAGCTAGAGCACATGCAATGCAGAGACGTTTGTTCAGAGCACTGACAGATGAACTAGATTGCCAGTATGGTGATCTACTGCTTCATACGGAAGTTCGTTGGTTGAGCAGAGGCAGAGTTTTACAACGTTTTCAAGAGTTGCTTCCTGCCTTAGTAGAATTTTTGAAATAACGAGGCGAATCCTTCCGTGAACTAGAAGATCCGGTTTGGCTGCAGGATTTTGTTTTTCTCGCAGACATCACCGAAAAGTTTAATATCTTTAACTTGCAGCTTCAAGGTAATGATAAAGATATTGGCGGAACAATTTCAGATGTTGCTTCATTCTCAAAAAAGCTGGAACTGTGGGAAAAAAATATCATCCAAGGTGAATACAAACACTTTGCCTGTTTGAAACAAACCCTTGACAAGCAAGGGTCTTCAACGCCTCCTTACAACAGCAAACAATATGTTGAAATTATTTCAGATTTGAGAAGTGAATTCAACAAACGCTTCGAAGATTTCAAAAGTATTTCAATTGTTGCACAGTTTGTCAAATCGCCTTTTATAGAGATTGATGCTGAAGAGTTCTCTACTTCTGTCATAGAGCATTTTGATATTCAAGAAGACAATGNATCGCTTTCTTCAAGCTCTGAAAATATTTGGCCTCTTGTTCCTCAAGACAAATACCCAATTTTGGTGCAGGTTTGTCTCAAAGTGAGGGCAATGTTCAGCTCTACATATCTGTGTGAGATTTCTTTTTCTAGCATGAAATTGATTAAAAATAACTACAGAAACAGACTCACTGATGAACACTTGGACAACTGTATTCGAGTGGCCGCCACTACCTACTCTCCCAACATTAAAAAACTTGTTGATGACAAAAAAGAGTTCCATCCTTCTCATTAAATTAATAAGTATGATAAAAAAATCTGTTATTGCATTTGTTACTTATTACTACCTACACTTAAATTTCTTTCTTATGTACTATTCAATTTCAGTTTCTTTTTGTTATATGCAGTTTAATTAAAATTTATTTCATATTTACTAGAAATGAAAGTTTATAAGCAATAAACAAATGTAAGATTTTTTTTTCAAAGTTTGTAGCTCACAGTAGGATTTAAAAACGGCACGGTAGCTCAGAAGCTTCATAGGTTTGGCGACCACTGCATTACACATAGGGTGATTTTTCAAAGGTTTGATTTAAGAAGTGCGAACCGCGAATAGATTGTTTTGTTTGCTGCGAAATATGTATTGTGTGTTGGTTGGGCTGCCGGTTGTCGAGTAAGTCACCAGGCGATCATGCAGGTTGCTGGCCAGAGGCGCCATTTTGCTGGCGTGTGCTTTATGGGCGCCTTTTTCTCTTAAGTACTCTTAAGAGGCTGTACCACCCCTTGAACAGAAATTATTCAATTTAGTGTCATAACAGAAGAGTCAGGGTCGTTACTACAATTTCCTCACTATAGATGCATTACATTTCATCGTTATATGCAAAATTATATACCTGACTGTTAGTTGGTGTTCCCCGGTTGTCATTAAAAGGCGAGAATGAATTAATGAACAAATATTTGTATATAGTTTATTGTTGAATAAATATGAGTTATTAGTTCGTATATTAGGTCTGTAATGATGGGTAAGATAATTATATAAGCTTTTATCGTTGCATTTAACAATAAATCCTCCTTAATTTGAATAAGGAAGAAATAAATCTAAAAAATCAATAAGGCGGATGACACCGGCTCTTAATTACTCAGTGACGTCAGCCCACGGAGGACGGAATAACGTAATATCTGGATTTGTTTGAAGCAGCGATGCTGATGCAACTGTGTTGCTATACTTGGCGTACGATTGAGTGAGGATCTGTAAACTGCATGATTTCTGTGGAGTCAGTATCTTTTGCAAATATGACGTATACAAACGCCTCTATGAAGCGGAAAAAATTGCAAATTGTGCTGGGGAAACGTCCTGCGTTCTTTGGGATACGGGAATGAAATGAAAGCAACGAAATTATTACTTTTATTTTATGGCTAAGTTCGAAAAATACAGAGATATTTCGTAAGGAACAAAAATAACGGTGCAAGCACACCTGACTGAATCTCAATATATGCTGTTGGGAAGATTTAGTCGTCGCAATTTTAAAATAGAGCGGCAGTGCTACATTATAGGAATGATCTTCGTAGGTGAGGTGGTGCTTGGTCTAATTTGGCGTCCTTATTGTGTATGTATATTTAATTGTATTATGATGAATCACAACTGTGGTTTTTAAATGTAATATTGAATGTTTCATCTGAATGATATAACATTGTTTCAAGACGCCTGAGAGGGATATCATAATTCGTAAGTGATGGATGGATTAATAAATATAAAATAACTAAATTTGATTTTAAATTTATTTGCAAAGCTATTACTTACAGCAGTGAATTATCTATCTTCGCTATTATTCTTTTTATTTCTCAGTAAGCGAAATATTTAATGTACATTTCAACTCTAACTAACCCCCTTCTTATGTCTCTGTATGGTTATAGTTAATTAACCCTTTCAGACCCACTTTAATTTACGGCTTCACGAGTTGCGAACAAAAAATTTTATGATGCGTACTATACTTAAGTCAACACAACAGTTGTTTCGTGGTCACATCCAGTTAGCTATAGGCTATATGCATGTTCGGCTACAGATGTATGGACCAATTACGGCCTATACATGTAAGACGGTTTGCTAATAGTTAATCCACAGGTAAGAGCATTGGTCATTGAGTTTCCCAGTGTACAGTACAGGCCAAAAATTACCTACACGTGCGTAATGTACACAATTGTGTACACTAGGTCTGAATGGGTTAATTATTACTCATCATTAACACACATTCAGTCTATTAGTTGCCATTAATAGTAATGTCTTTCACTCACGCATCCAGTCCGATATTTCCGCCTGCCAGTCGCACTTTTCACTGCTCTGATGCTCGTAGTCACAGATTTTACTCTCGCTGATCAATTCCAGCGTTACTCGTTTCTCTCCGCGCTCGTCGTCTCTCACGCAAAAACCCGATTTGCTGAATATCAGCAGCCCGCGAGTCACAAAAGGTTTATCACGGCACGAGGTTGAAGTATGCTTGGCGAGATTCTTTGTGTAACAGATACGCGCTTCTTAGTTTATCGTTTGCCTATCATTAAAACCATTCCAATGACTTCCCGCCCGTTATCATATAACTTCTCTATCCTCTCCAAGGCCAACGGAGATCAGCGGCATGTAATAATGTTACCATTAAAAAAAAATTTGTGATGTGTTTTTGGTGTGGTTGGTATTTGTCAACTTATGATTATAACGAAGAACTTCCCCACTTTTTTTTAATATAACCTAACCTACCCTTACATATTCGCCTACTCTTAAAATGGCCACTAGTCGCCGCGGGCCCTCACACGCGCCTCGCACATGCTCTGCTTCATTCTCGTATCTTAGTCGTATGCCTGATTGAACGAGGCTACATTTATTTCAATCGTGTTATTAGTCACGAAATTATAGTGGTGGAATTGACTACCCTGCTAAAGTTACATCGACGCTTCCGACCTGGCACATCATGTATCGGCCATTTTTTAAAGGCATATTCACTTCAAAAATTAATAAACGTGCAAAGGTACGCATAGACACGTGAACCAACAGAGGTGCAACCTACTGGCGACGCGAGTATGAGTCTTTGGCGTGCACGGTCACTCAGGAGGATCGATTACAGCCAATGACATCCCCGAGCAGGGTGATGGGGTGCGGGGTGCCAAGCCATTTCCGAGACACTGTTTGCACTAGAGCACTCAATCAGCCTGACTGTGGACTCGGAGTGCACCCACGCTACACGCCCGGCCGAGTAGTAGTCCATATACAACGCCTTCTCTATATATTAGTAATGACATCAAGTAAAGAAACCCCCCGCGAAAGACGTCATTCATATAAATTCTCGCTGTTAACTGAGCAGTTTGAAATAAACGTATGAAAAAGAAGAATTACTAGCAGGTATTACTATATGTGTAATATAGTAAACCAATGCTGGAGTACTCGTGGCTATAGTAGGTTTAGCAACACGTAGGGAAATGTACTTCACCTGTTTTAACGTGTCATTAAAAGTGCGATGTGTGAAATACCTGCAACAAGGATTTACTTTACACTCGTTAGATCAACAACTCGCCTAATATTACAATTTACTTTATTTTTCGTTATTTAAAACTAGTCGTTAACTCTGTGGAAATTTGAATGTTTGCTTAATGCGGAAAGGTAGACTCCGTGGAGAAAGAATACACGTAACTGGGGTTTCAAAAGTTTGCAGTTAACAGCGACCTCTTTGTAGTTCACTGTCGTATCCACTGGAATGCGCTTCAGGCACATCAGGGTACACAAGTGCACAGAGGCCAAAATGTTTCTTGTGGACGTGCCTATTCTTTAATAGGCTGCGCAAGGCGCTGGGAACGAACCTTGTGCCTGATTGGTTGCTCCGTGCCACGACAGGCTGGTCAATATGCTGCCTACGAAACTAGCATATATCAAATACAAGGGGAAACTTGTACCTACACTATATCACGCATGGAATAAACTTTTACAAATTCCTGTACCTATCTTAAAACATATTACCAAGCACGAGTGAATCTATGCTAGGAGCATGTATTCTACTTTGTTATAAATACTTTACATGAATAAAGTTACACAGGTACGCACAACTCGACGAGAACACTGCACACTTGTTCAGAGCCTCAGAATACTGAAAAATACAGAGGTGGAACAGTAATTTATCCCGCGAACTTCAGCCACACACAGCAGCATTAGAAGCGTGCATCACATGCCAGTCAAATCAGTGACGCAGTCAGTCACGACTAGGAGGATTATGCATGCATTATTCAATGTGCAATATTTCTGATCGAACCGTAAAGGAGGTAAAGTGTTAATGAAGGGTTGTAGTGTTCAACATTGTTGGAATATTAATAGATAATATTATAAAAAATTGCATTAAAATGCTGTTTACCGACCATTTTCAAATGGCTTTAAAGATGAGCATTGCGCACAAATCTCGATTCCGTTCTAATGGGACAAACCTCACGTTATTAACAAGAAACCTTGTCGCTTCGTCCTCCATCGTCACCGCGCGCACACAAACGCAGATGTTATATGGCAGCTGGGTTAGGTCTGCTGTGATGCACGCTCTTGCGGCGTGATAATACAACAGCAAGTAGAAACGCCCGTCACTAATCAGCGCCTAGTCACTTACTTGCAAGCCGACAGCCCAGCCAGTGCGGTAACTTTATCAGCTAACAGTTGCCAATCATGCATGTATGTGCTCGCTGCTTTGCATCGCTTTACTTGACGCGCGAGCGAGCGAAGGAGGACATAGTAGTGACGGGACAAGGATGCGGCGATTTTCAAAGCAAACCTCCTGCGTGCCGCCGCGATAAGCCTATCGCAACCCGCGCGCTCCTGACCTCCAGAGGATTGTATTTATGTGATTATTTGAAAGAATTTTCTGGTTTCTTGCCCTCGTCTCTCTCAGCGTGACTCGGTGTTGCGGGTAAACTTACAGATCGTAACACCGAGACTCGGCGACGGGCATCAGAGCCGTAAGTTTTGAGAGTTTTAGAGTCTGGAGGATTGCACGACCATAAGCATCAATACAAATCACATGTAGTTGAAAAAAAAAAAAAAAAAACAATACCGACAACATTTACTTGAGTTAAATTCAATCTAATAGCATAAAAAATATAAATTTTCGTATGTATGCAACCAATATGAATTAAAGTTATTCATACATGCATCTGAAACCTTTGCGTAAAGTTAGTCTTTGTCGAGAAAAGCAATTGAAATATCACCCATAAAATAAGCATACGGGTATTACACACCTCCTCTGACTATTAAAATTAATGGGTATCCTTCCATTACAACATGCTTTAAAAATGGCAATGATATCTCCAGAAATGAAAGTTACTGTGGTTACTTTGTTGCTACGTGATAATCGCATTGCTTTACAAAACTTCAGGGGCCACGGTCGTATAGTGGTCAGACTACTCCTATCCCACCAAGATCAACCGGTTTCGATTCCTGATGGAACCACTCCCAGATTTTCGCATGTGGGTATCGTGCCGGACGATGCCGCTGTCGCCGGGGTTTTCTCGGAGGTTTCCAGTTTCCTCCGCCTTTTCATTCCGGTGCTGCTCTACACTCACCTCATTTCATTCTCATCGCCTTAATTCACAATTTTAATTTCATTATCTGAAAGAGATTTATATAAAGACCACATCAGCGTAAATATTTGCAATTTTATCATTATACTTTTCAAAATATAGCACCGAAAAGTTGAAAACGTCGGAATTTATTTACTAGTTTCTCTTGGACGAATAAAAACGTGTTGGCAAAAACGTCAATAAATACTTCAAAAGGTCTTCAGAAAACCGGTACCCGAGTACAGATTGTTAAATTTATCCTTGATACTTAATTAACACTTGGTATGTATAATATAGATCACATGGAAAGCGATTGACTTGGCAAAATAAATCAAGAGCACACAAACGTAGGCTGTCATCAGAAATTTTCGAAATTTTGGCGCCATATTTTGAAGACTATAATCATTTGACCACATTTATGTACATTTATTTGGTACTTTAAAATAAATTTCTCCGAGGTAATGAAGTAAAGATTTCTCATGAAATATGTCTTTAAGTGCCGTTCAAATCTGTCCACTCCACTGCTATAACAAGGAACTTCAGAAATTACACGAAGCCAGTCGATGGAAGAGTTCACATACATACCAGGCGCCAGGCCACGCCACTTGCCACTTGCCACTTGCCACTTGCCCAACTAGCCTACGCTCTGACTCGAGTCTTGTGGAATTGTTCTTTACAAAATAAAATGTGTTTGCAATAAAATATTGTGGAAATTCAGCCGGGCAAATGTTTTTGCTGTTAACAGAAACTCATTGTGGAGCGAAATATAAGATGTTTGTAAATAACAGTTATAACTTATTCTTCTCTAAATAGTATAAAACAAAGTCGCTTATCCGTGTCTGTTTGTGTATTCGCTTGGTACTTCTAAACTACTCGATGAATTTTGATGAGGTTTTCAACATCATTTAGAGAATTTCTTGAGGAAGGGTATGATGTATAATACATTTATATTTAATGTAACAATACTAGATAAATGTCGAACTGTTTGTAATGAAGTCGTAAAATACAGCTTTTAGGGCGCTTTCACGGCTTGCACTGACTAAATCATAAGAGATGCATCAAATTAATGTGCTACAGAATTGTAGCATCTCAAAAAGGCACACAGAAAAGTCCGCGATAGCATATTTTTATCTTTTAAGGATGACCCAAAGTAACCATTTTTGTCTTTCAAAGTATTGCTGTAAAATCTAAATTGTTACCGGGCGAAGCCGGGACTGTTCACTAGTAACATATAAGTGACCTTATTCAATTTTATTTTGTAACGGCCTAGTCTATACCATGCTGATTTTATTTTATATACTGTAAATGGAACACTGAACGTCTGGATAATGTGTGAAGCTAACTGTGATATGCAGGTTGTTAATCCATCTTTTAAATCCCTAACATACTACCGCGTGCTTGAGAATAAAGTCGAAATAAGTGCAGCTATCATGATTATTTCCTTGAAATAATTTGAGGATAGTAACATACTGGTGTTGTGGTGTTTACAGATTTCTGTTGCGGCGAAACACATTATCCATACACTAAGTGTTCCATCTCAAATATTTTCTCCAATAATTGCAATAAACTAGTGTTTCAGGTCCAACTTCAAATACGTGTACCTCCTTTATGATTTTTCATTCCACCTCGATGTAATTTCACGGAGCGTGCACTCGGGTCGACTGCGAGTAGAGATGGAAGCAGACGCAGATCTATTGAAACGTGTTTCGTTTGTAACCTGAAGTTGTTCTTGCTGTGGAGATAATGACAGGTAGATTCTGATACGTGTAGGTTTGTCGTTCTACGTGACGTGGAGGAAGGAGATAGCTTTGCCTTCTGCTGTTTTCTTTCCAGATCCTGCACGAAACTGCTTCAGATGCCATAGAATATATTCTCCCTGTTGACCCAACGAACCAGAAGAGAATTTCGACAATCTCGGAATATTAACATAATTTGTCGGTATCATATAAGGATGGTAAACAGTGTGTTAATGCGGAAATATCTAAAATTATAAGTATTACAAAAACATATGCCGTGGTAATGTACGACTCTAAAATAATGATACAAGGTAAAGGAAGTTTGTAGATTAGTATGACTACCAAGCAGCAACAAATTAGCCTCAGTAACATTCATGTCTGGATATAATATTGTAATTTTAAGTATTGCGGAATGGACAAATTCACATTAAGCGCATGGCCTACCAGCTGGCAGCTGCGAAATTTAAATAGGCAATCTTATAATGAGGTGATTTCAAATCAGTGCGTTAATTTAAAAAAATGCGTTTAAATCAATGTTTAATTCTCACAAACTTTTTTGGGAGACAATCCCTTTGAGCACGTTTTTTCAATGTAGACAGGCAGTACAACATTTTTTTAAAAAACGTTAATTTTAAAAATGCCTTGCAAACAAGCTATACATGTTATGGAAAACTGTTTGCTGTAAGGANTAATTTAAATAGGCAATCTTATAATGAGGTGATTTCAAATCAGTGCGTTAATTAAAAAAAATGCGTTTAAATCAATGTTTAATTCTCACAAACTTTTTTAGGAGACAATCCCTTTGAGCACGTGTTTTCAATGTCGATAGGCAGTACAACATTTTTTAAAAAACGTTAATTTTAAAAATGCCTTGCAAACAAGCTATACATGTTATGGAAAACTGTTTGCTGTAAGGAACGTTTCCTAAAAATTTCGTGAATAATATATTATGTTTGAACGTCTAACTTTAAAATTAACTCAGTGAGGCAACATTTCCTTAAAATGAAATTTCCTATTTAAATTTCGAAGCTGCCAGCCGGTAGGCAGTGTCCTTAATGTTGATAGTCAGAGGAGGTGTGCAAAATATTTTATACTTATTTTATGGATATAATTTTTAATGCATTTGTGGAAAGTGACTTTACGCAAATATTTTGGGTCCATGTATTACTAACGTTAATTAATAGTGGTTACCACTATTTGCAAAAAAAAATTATAAAATTAGTTTTTATGCTGTTGGATTGAGGTTAACTCAAGTAAATGTTATTTATATTGACGTAAATAGGCAAATGTTCATAACATTATTGGTAATGCAACTGCGTATTAGTTACATTGAGGCCTATATTTTACCTTCGCATTCCGGAATTTGTAGGTATTCAAGTAAATGGGTAAATTTGCACATGTAAAAGTTTTGTCTTACATTGCTTCTCATATTATATCCTGGCACTTGGGTATTCATATATATTGACTTAAATAGGTAAATGTGCAGATACAAAATTGTTTGTGATGCATGTACATGATTTATTTGCACGATATCAATACACGCCTGCAATATTATTTACCAGGAACATAAATTTACAAATATGCTCATAGTGCTCGCATTTTATCTTTGACATTTCGGAATTCATAGTTTTTTTGGGGTAATTGGGTAAACGGGTTATGTAAAATGGTCTGTGATGTCACTGCATGTGACATACCGCTGCTTAAATTTCACTTTGGCACTAAAGTTTAGAAGTTGTGTTGGCGTGAGTATTTGGGAATTGTATAATTTGGCTCACTGGAAAGGTCATAGATTGTTTTCCTCGAAAACGAAGTAGTCGATTATTTGAAATATTGCCGTACTTCGAGGATTGTTAGGTGCCGCGGTGGCTGAGCGGTTAGCCCACGGAACCAAGGCACTCAGAGACGTCTTGAAGGTCCCAGTCGATTAAGTCCACAGCAAGGGAGGATCGCCCTGCTGTGCGTCAAGAATTACGCAACCCCATAATATCATGGCATACCACCCAGAGATAGCTAATGGACACTTGATGACATCCCGTTGTCTTCCCTCACTATGTCTAGAGCTACAGTGCCGTGAGCAGGATGTCATTAACGAGAGAGCAGGAACGGCGGCGTTTGGAGTGGTGCCATAACGCGGAAGGCAGGATGTGATGACAAGCAATGTATCAAGTTAAGTGATGAATCTCGGCCCTGCTCCATCACGGATGATCGTCGTGTGCGGGTATACCGAAGCCGAGGAGACAAGAGACATCACATCTACGTCGTGGAGAGATACACACCCGCCTCACGTCTATCACGGTTTGGGGAGCCAAGTTCTATGACTTCAGGTAGGTAAGGTTTACTCTAATCAGGTTGGGAAGCTCAACGCTTTTACTTTAGCAAGTAAACATTTTCGCCCATAGGTGAACGCTAGTGTCACACGTGTATCGGGTTTTCTCAGTTTTATACGTTAAAATACAAAATAATTGCAATAGTCATAAATCAAACATAAAATAACTACGTAACTTAGTAAAATATTTTGCTTTTATTATACACGTAGCTCAAAATTTAAATTAAAAATGACCTCTATTTTGAACACTGCTCATCAGGCGGCGAAAATTTTTCCTTGCGCCAAACTTTCCCATAAGAAAACTCGTTTTATTCCTAACCTGAGCAGACCTTACTTCAGGTCACCTCTGGTTGTTGTAAGAAGATTTTGTAGAGGGGGGAGGGGGGAATTTCTGACAGCATAGCGGCATGCCCTGCGCTGTAGAAATTTGTTCGTACTTTTACAAGAAAAATTCTCGGAAATCGAGCTGCAAGAAAATCCTTTGCAGAATTGCAAACAGTTTTCTTGTAAAATCCGCAAAACATATATGTATATATATAAATATGTAATATTATAAATGATAGCCTTTTAGTACAACTTACATTATTGAGAAGTGGGCGTATTTTTTTCTTTCAGAAAACAAATGCCATAATTTTATAACAGAGAACAGAAAAATAACTATTTTAACATAGAATTTTTTCGAAAAAAAAAAATGCTACGCTTTGCCAACACGGGGTTTACAATCCACACTCTTCCCGTGATTGGTCCAAATCTGTAACAGCAACACCAACTTGACTAAGAGCTTTGTAATTAATTTCGTAGTGAATATAGTATTAAATATCTACAAAATATTAGTGAAGTTATTCCGTTAAGAAGATTAAATAACGCATTTATTTTATTTTAAGAGTTTACTGTAGATGTGAAACATTAACTTTAACAGTAAATGTGTAAAAGGGTCACGCGTTTTTAAAATTGTTGCAGTTTGATTATTAGTATTCGAGATGTTTTAAGTATTTTACGGTATTCAAAATTGCAGTAATTTTTTTTTCCAGGCTACGACTTTTCATATTACTCTCAGTTTTTGCACAAACGGCTATTTACGGTTTTACGTGGTTGAGTGTCCGCCATTTTGTTTGAGCTCATGGGAACGGGTCAATGTAGTACAAACATTTCGTGTTGAAGTCTGTTACAAACACGGCTCTTGTAGTTTTACATGATAAATTTTTGTACTGTTGCAAATATTTGCAAAATTACAAAAAAAATAATAATCTCATTACAATTTGTTACATTTTAGAGATGTGCTTTATCCCATGTTACTCCTCACTAGGTGGTGCCGTGATGCAGTCACTCAACAATACAAGGCTCGTACACAAGAAGTACATTTGGCAATGGAGTGCTGGCTCCATGTTGAGGAACTTTCGTGATCTACACTGTCTCCCGATCGGTCCCCAATAACATGTCAAATCACAGCTCGGACTTCAACTAGCCAATGTGAAGAATAACAAGGGACACTTACAAAACCTTTAGACCTACTTGCCTCGTGATATAATTCAACGGATTTACGATTCCTTTCCGAACTGATTCGGCACACGTATCCATGTACTACGGGGTACGAGTGGGTCAAGCTGTACGCTCGTGCTGCCAATTGTGTTGTTCGTGACGTCTGCAATTGCCATCGGTGGAATAAATTCACATGAACTTTCAACACGTGCTCTTTCATTTCATTTCCACGACTCCTTGTTTACGCTTAGCTACTTATTCGTCTTTTATTCTACGTGTCCATATACACTGAAGAGCCAAAAAAACTGGTACACCTGCCTAATATCGTGTAAGGCCTCCCCCCCCACCACCCCCGAGCACGCAGAAGTGCCACAAGACGACGTGGCATGGACTCGACGAATGTCTGAAGGTATGCAGGAGGCAATTCACACCATGAATCCTGCAGGGCAGTCCACAAATCCATTAGAGTGCGAGGCGGTGGAGATCTCTTCTGAACAGCACGTTGCAAGGCATCCCAGATATGATCAATAATGTTTATGTCCGGTGATTTAGGTAATCAATGGAAATGTCTAAAGTAAGAATAGTGTTCCTGGAGCAACTCGGTAGCAACTCTCGACGTGTGGGGTGTCGTATTTTCCTCCTGTAATTGTCCACGTCCGTCGGAATGCACAATGGACATGAATGGGTGAAGGTGATCGGACAGGATATTTACATATCTGTTACCTGTCTGAGTCGTATCTAGACGTATCAGGGGTCCCATTTAACGCCAAATGCACACGCCCTATACCATGACAGAGCCTCCACCAGCTTGAACAGTTCCCTGTTGACATGTAGTGTCCATGGATTCATGAGGACGCCTCCATACCCGTACACGTCCTTCAGCCCGATAGAATTGGGAACGAGACTCGTCAGACCAGGCAACGTGTTTCCAATCATCAACAGTTCAATGGTGGTGTTGGCGGGCCCAGGCTAGTCGTAAAGCTTTGTGTCGTGCAGTCAACAACGTTACACGAGTGGGCCTTCGGCTCCGAAAGCCCATATTAATGATAGTCCGTTGAATAGTTGGCACGATGACACTTTTTGATGCCCCAGCATTGAAATCTGTGACAATTTGAGAAAGGGTTGCACGTCTGTCACGTTTAATGATTCTCGTCAGTCGTCGTTTGTCCCGTTCGTTCACGATCTTTTTCCGGCCGCAGCAATGTCGAAGATGTGATGTTTTATCGGATTCCCGATATTCACGGTGCACACGTGAAATGGTCGTACGCGAAAATCCAAATTTTATCGCTACCTCGGAGATGCTATGTCCCATCTCTCGTGCGCTGATTAAAACACCACGTTCAAACTCACTTAAATATTTAAAACCTGCTATTGTAGCAGTAGTAACCAATATAGCAACTTTGCCAGACGCTTGTCGTATTATTTAGGCGCTGCCGACCGCATCGCGTTACTGCGATTGGGTCTATACCTCTGTTATTTGCATACGCACGCCTATGCCATTTTGTTTTGCTACTCAGTGTAAGTTACTTTAGTAAATTACCTCTTTAAGGAGAAAATTCCCCCGCCATAATAATTTTTTGGTTTTTTTAGCTTATTCAAGTTTTTGAAAAAGGAAATTCCGGAAGTACACCTAAACCCCTACTACCCTTTGATCTTACACTACAGTAGGGGCAAGACAAGAAAACAACGAACTCATTATTACGTTATAATTTAAATTCCCTCAAAATTTGGCATTCAGTATTGTGACAATAAAATGTCCTATTTAAAATATTGGCATTTCTTATAATAAGTTTTATATATAAGATTATTTATATAATTACAAATTATATTTAACAAGCCTTTTATTCTATTGAAATTTTTAACACTTCCGTACCAGTAGAAATGCCCATTAAACTATTGTATGTTTAAGCGCTGGAACTGTAAAGTATCGCTTAAATGTTAATTATAATCTTCCCTATAAAAAAAACCAGTTAATATATTGCTTTATAAGCTGTTGTAAGCTCTATTCTAGAAATGGCGATTCTCATATATTTATTTGAAAACTGACGGTCATTTAAGTTCTACATGCTTGTTCTCTTGACCCAAGCAAATAACACTACATTTTTTAAACGAACAGGAATAAAATGAGTATTTAGAGTAGCACACATTCCATTTTATTTCACACGGGAAGAAGCATACGTTATATAGATTCAGGGGTTTGCCACTGGCTGAGATCAACAAAAGCCTCTAAGCTTGGGAAAACTCGTGTATCTTCGTTTTCAGTAACCACCCAAAATAAACGCCACGAAGTCGCACGAGGCTTAAACTAAAGTGGGCTGAGCACATGATGTTTAGTGAAGTTTGGAATCTCCACTACAGGAAATGGTAGCGCTGCTTAACTTGTATGTGAATCTGTGCATACAGCCCTCTCTCTTTCTTGTCTGGAACGCCGGACAGTGAAGCTTGTTTTCATGTGCAATTAAGTAGAAAGTACAAACTTAGAGTTTACTAGAGAATGAAGGCACGTAAAGTGCTTTAACGACGCCGAATTCCTACGCCATACTTATTTTGAAATTCAGTCCTCTTCATCTTGAAACTGTGTTTACAATTTTTCCCTTCAATTGCGTATTCCACTTATGGAAAGTATTTGACCTACATTCACCGTCACTTACAAGTAACTGTAATCATTTGAAAATGCAGACTGAGAATTGAAGTTCTTTTCTAATTTTCCGGGTATTATTGTGCCCTATATTCGCATCGAGTGTTATGTTTTTTCTCTGTAAAGCGAACTGTTGAAATTTGAAAGCCTAAAGGCGCAAAACATCAGGCTAGAGTGCTCTAGTTTAATAAACTAGAAGGGTGTGCTATAACCGGAAGTAAATACAGTTTCAGGTAAGACATAGAATGTGTTCCATAATGCTCGTTACGAGAATACGGGTACGATTTGTAGCTGTGTAATTTACCGCAATATTAAAGTTACTTTGTCGCTGTAACATACATTTCTATTAGAGTAATTATATCCTTCGAAACAGCCCTTCCCAGTTTTTATATAAGCCACACAAAAAGCTACAGATCAACGACGACATGTCTAAAAATTGTTAGTCACAACTTAGAAACTATTTCTCGCAGAGTAAAAACTATGATTTTTAAGTTAAATAGGAATTGTGTTGTAAGATTACATTCGGAATTTTTTTGGATTTCGTTGACTATCAATTATAATAATTTAAAAATTACAAAAAAGGGTTTTATGTTGTTAGGAGTATCTTACTGAAGGTGAGGGGGAGGGGATTAAAAAATTTTAAGACCCTAAGAAAACAACGAATTGGCAAAACAAAAATATCTATTAACGGAAACATTTTCAACTGTCTGTACTCAGTCTTCGACAGTTGACTAAAAGTGTATTAAATAAAATTTATTATTGAGAAAATATTTTTACCACGGGACAACAGTTTCACTTCTCTCAGAATTTGTCACGAAAATTGCTTATCAAGTATCTGTGTCGGTTATCTCTCTTTACATATACATGCATGTGTATACAGATATATTTATGTATACATACATATATATTTATATTAACACGATGTTGTGCTATTTAATCCCTCAAGGACCATTCACCCGATTTAAACGAAATTTGAGGAGCAAGTCGTATGTGGTAGGAAACTTAAGCGGTTCACACAATGTTGTAAATATGGCTCAGGTAGATAATATGTGGCGAGTCCTGTAAATTGCGAGGGTCAGTGATCAGTAATCTTCTAAGTGGGTAACTGGTTCCTAAATCGTGCTATTGCTTTAGATTATGACTGCTTCATAGCACTTTCGCCGGACATATAGCCGTACAGCTCATAACAAAATATTTCTTATTTAAAACATCTGGTACCATGAATTGCAACGGGTTTGAAAACTTTTTTGTGAAATCATCAGACCACTATTTTCATGTGATTCTATTATTATTTTATTTTATATTCCACGTTTACCCGACCATGAGATTTATTTCAGCCAAACTATTCACACTGGCACTATATTGTGCAGGTAATAATTTACCTAATCCATAGCATCTTTAGTCTGCTATCTCACGATGGCTTCACTTATAATGTTTAAGTGATTATAGAAAATTTACCAACAAACCATGGCAATCGGCTTTAAGTAAAAAAATGCAAAAATATAGGGGCCATTTTTAGCCTCCTTTTCGATGGAAAGAAAGGCTTATGAGATCACTTTCCTGGCTGTGTGGCTGTGTATATTTGTGTATATTTCACTGTGTGAGTCTTATGGCTCTGTGTGTGTCCCTCTAAAAACTTTTGAACACGACGACCGAATTCCACCATAATCATATAAAACTTGAAAAGAAAATACGACTTGTAAATTTTCGACCACACCGGGTGCTTACTTTCAATATTACGGTCACTTTAATATTTAAGCTGTTAATATCGTAATTTGCGAACCATGCAGCCGATTTAAACGAAATTTGGTATGTTGACAGTGCATTATGTAGGTATTGATTTTGGAAATTGATATTGTCGTTAGTTCGCCATGTCGGCAGATACCAGAATATGAATTTATAACGATTTTATGTTATAACTCTAAAGTAACTACACCAATTCTCGGAAAATTTGCCACGTTATAAATGCTATGGTAAGCCACATAAAAGGATAAAATTTAAATTTGTTATGCACATATTGTCAAAATGGCGGTCATGCAAATATTTTAGGTTTTTTTTATATATCTAACATACTGTTCGGCCAATTTAAAACAAATATTCAATGCTGAAATTATCTTTTGGAATCACCATATGTGGCAATAAGTAGTCACTTTTGTGCACATTTTGTAAGCTAGTGCCCCATGATTTAAGATGTTACGAGTATATATCATATTTCGGGAAACAATCAACCGATGCCTACCAAATTTGGCGAAGAAGTTGTATTATTGTAGGCCATATCAATTTACATGCTTTAAGTGGGCCACACGCTTATTTTCAGAATGGCAGCTATATATAGGTTTTAGCTTAGTATGCCGTGTTAATGAATCTATGTAGCCTGTTCTAATTTAGCTTTGTTTACTGACAGTATCTATGACAATAATTGAATGTGGTAATACGTAGCCCTAAACTTTTTATCCTCCAGTAATGAAAATCGTCGCATGAGAAAAGGAGATTTAAATAAAGACCTACCTCGAAGATCAACCAACCGATTCCATCAAATTTTACACGCAAGTAGTGTTAGAGTAGGAAATGTAAACTCTCCTGTTTTAGGTTTGGCGAATTTTTTTTAATAAATACCTGTAATGTTAATAGTTTAGATAAGTCTGTTATATTTATTTAACTATTCAACAAAAGTAAACCAAATTTTGTGCACTAATAGTACTTATTACAATAATAAACTATGCATACAGAAATTCTTTTTGGGCGGCTTTTTTTGTAAAAAGTGGCAGTTGAGAAAACTGAACGTTTATAACATATTTCCGGAATAATGAAACTATTTTCCACCAAAAATTTCGCACACCAGTAATGTTACAGAATGTCATGGAAACATGCATGTTTAAAGTGGCTCAGACACTCGTTTTTAAAAAAGACGACATAGTAAATATTTCAGTTTTGTAAACCATATAATTCAACACGTTAGTTTGATTACATAAGAAGCTGATGCTTCGAATCTCACCTCCGTAATGTAGATGATTGCGCGCTAGCTTGTGGTACTAGATTTTCTAGGTTCGAGTCCCGGGTAAGGCACGTGTTTATTTGTAATTGTCTTACTACTGTTCAATGTGTTTCGGATTCCATGTCTAAAGATATTGCTGTCAACGAAACTTCAGGACGTACATACCATCTATAAGCCTTTAAATATTCTTACAAAACATCGCGCTGATGTAGGGGAAAGTAGGCTCTTTAAGTATATTCGTACCTACTTATTTAATTACAGATTGTCTCATTATAATTTGTGTACGTGCCATATCTCCCGGGAACCATTTAACCGGTTTGAATCCAACTTGATGTGCTTACAGCACCTGTTGTAAACAATACATATAATAATTTTGTTCATAGTATCATATGAAAAATTTAAATAAGACACCATTGGAAACCAGGATATTTCGCGTTTTCATTTGGTATCAAGCATGACTCCCAAATACTTTGTGCACTTTCGCCTCTGTTCATTGGCTGTTGCTCAAGTTGCTTTGCCATGTAACGGGGGATTCGGTCCTTGTTTTTCTTGCGGATATGTTATTGGTTAAAAGTGGTCTGGAGTGTGCTAATGTCCAATAGACGCAGGGAAGGAAATGTACACGTGGAAAAAATGTCACTTGTTCTCGGACGAATATGCTAAATTTCGGAGTCTCTAATTATCCTATGTTAGTATTCTTACAGTCGAGATTTCTAACTGTTTTTGAGGTATTATGAGATCTTCTAAAGACCACTTTGCATAAATATTTATAGTGCAGTCACTTATTTTGTAAATGCTGTATTGTTAGGGCCACCTTTTTTCCCGCGAAAAGATTGATGGAAAACTAATACTCCAAAACACTAGAACTCAGATCCTTTTTCGTGATTGGACGAGGTTACCCGTCACACATTGCAGGTGTCTGCCCACGAATCACGGACTCTCAGTGTCGGAGATACGTAATTCTGATTGGCCCAGTCAGGTAAGGAACCGTCTCCCGACAAAGATGCGTGGCCAATAACCTAAGGAAAACTGCACGCATGCCACATGACATTGAAGTCTAGCCTTCGTGTAAATCTTCTCGCGAATAACAGATGACGCTCTGTATTATTAGTGTTGCTTTATAAAGTATATATTTGAAATCACTTAGTGAATCTAAAGTAAAATTTATTTGCATAAATACTTAATGTTCCTACTGAAATCATTAAGTAATAGCTTCAATCGTTCCCATTTTCATGTAGTGTCACTTCAGAATGTAGGTTGTTTATTACGTCTCAGGAACATCTCTGCCAAATACCCACAAAATTTGTCGGGAAAGCCCTCCTCCTCGTTTAATGTTTGTTAAACCTTATACTGCACAAATCAATAACTAATGTTTAAAAATAAAACACTTACCATATAGTCCATTCAGAATCAGTACCAACTTAGTTGAAACCCTTCTAAAGTTCTACTTTCAGGCTGTTTCACCGTCTCATGCAAACTTATCTTAATCAAGTATACAAATTTACACCAAAGGGACAAGGCACCGCATAGTACTTCCAGGTGGGTTTGTGTTGTAGGCAAGATAAATTGCGGAGAACACCGAATATATTTTTGGTGTTATAAGGTGTCATTTAAGATTAGTTTTATACAATAACTCTTCCTTGAGCTTCACTTCATCATTCACATTCTAATTAACAGCCCGTCTGCCTGGTGTTGGGTTCGGGTTAGATACCCGACCGGTCCGGTCCAAGGTGTCACGTGGCACTTCACCTCCCTTTCCCGAAGGACTATGGCAATCATTGTGCCTACTGAGCCTTCCGCTTCCATACCGGCCTCCGTGATGACTGAAGGGGCGGTGGTGGTGTAGTAGTAAGACTACTCACCTCCTACCAAGGAGAGCCACGCTCGATTCCCTGCGGCGCCACCCGGATTTTCGTGTGTGGAAAACATGGACGACGTCGCTGCTTTCAGGTGGGTTTCCTCGGGGTACTCAGTTTCCCTCTACGCTTGCGTTCCGCCGATGCTTTGTCTTCACTTCATTTCACCCTCGCGAGCACTCGGAGACATCGCTGTTAGAGTGTTGAAGTGCCAAAACTCTTTTGCTATATTTTTAGGGTATTTTATAATTCTGTTATATTTCATCAATAGTACGTCGTTAAAACCATAAAAAACAATTTCAAACTAATATGCAAAAATTAATAACGGAAAATACAAGAATTTCTAATGTATTTGTACTGGCATACAAATGTATAAACTTTTACATAATTATCACGTTTGGTTAAAGTTAAAATTAATTGTGAATTTCATTAGAATAATATTAACAATTTCATATAATTTATTCTAGTGGTTTGGTCATAATTTAATTTTAAGATATACACTATGATTTAAATCTAAGATAGCCAGAAGTTAAACCCTAATCGCATACGAACAGAATGCTGCACTTCAAAGAAAATGCTTCGTGGCGTTCTTAAAAAAAAAAAAAAAGCTGAAATTAATCATTGTGCTCGTATAATTTTTTTTCATATGTTTGGAACAAATTTTACGGCAAAAATGCTCCTAATTCTACTAAAAAATAGAATACCAAAATTATTTAAAAACTGATTTGGCATTTTCATCAAATATAAACTTATTGGCATCGTATCGCAAAACCGCAAAGTAACTTAAAAACGCAGAAAAATGTTAGGCACTTAAACAAACTTAAGGGGCTCGCCTGCCTGTATCAGTGTCGTTCTTTGGCCGAGAAGCGCGGTAGCTATATGGCCTTACAAGTGCGCCGTCGCCACTAAGCTTCATTAGTGCTCTGAATTAGCGTACAGTGTTATCATCGCTCAGCTTATCTATGGGACTTATAGTGGTGGTCCTATAATTCGATCGGTGGAAATATTTTAGCGAGGTTAATCTTTGGATATCGAGCGCTTTAAAAAAAAAATACGTTTTTAACTACGTTCGAGTGGTCTTAAATGGTGTATTAAATGTTCTTGACGTCTTGAAAGCTCGTATAATGTGTGTTTTCTTTCCGTAGATGGGCACATTTGACGCATGTTTCAGAGTTTCGTGGGAAAATGTGCATTTCAAAAAATATGTAACGCAGTTCAAGCGCCAGGTAGATGTGCGCAGAACCTCTCAACCTGAACCTTCACGAATGACATCCATCATCGCTGTGATAACGGGTTTTCTTACCTGGCGAAGATAACGACTTCCCTGCGGACGCTCCCTGCCTGCTGCCACACACCTAACTGCGATAATGCACTTCGGCGACTGAGAGATAAATCGAGGGCGCGGCGCACACTGGACTGCAGTGCTGCCGTCTGGCGACGCACTGACAACTAAGCTTCCCGTCATGGACATTCATTTTCGAATAGGGATAGGCCAAACAGTTACTTCCGTGAACGACTTCCATCGTTCCGGTCCCAAATACGTAACACGTTCCAGTAACATGTTATTTTTGTAACAGGTCACTGTGAAGCATTTCTCGCCTGTCCAGACGTTTCGGGAAATAACGGTTATGTTGTTTAGTGTTCCAAACTTGCGCATGCGCAGTTGCAAGCCAAGACGTTAAAAAAAAAATATCGCGCATGCGCAGTAGTCAAGCGTTGGTTTAAATGAGGCAATCCAAGACCTTCCAAAAATAACGGTATAAACAATGTAANAATATCGCGCATGCGCAGTAGTCAAGCGTTGGTTTAAATGAGGCAATCCAAGACCTTCCAAAAATAACGGTATAAACAATGTAACGTGTTACTCGCGTAACACGTTACTAAATAGTAACCGTTTATTATAACATTTAGGTTAAATTACGCACATTTCTAGTTTTGAAATCAGTGTGTTACGGTTTATGCGCAGAGCTTGAGTGCGGCTCAGCCACAGGATACATAACACGAGAGAAGTGAAGAGAAACAGTTGCTTCTACGGCGAACTTCCAGCCGTACACGCCAGCAAAATGGCGTCATTGTCCAGCAACATGCGGGAACGTCCTCTGGTACCTTTTCGCCNCCTTGTCGCCAGCTCATAGCCAGGCAAAAAAGGAATCTTCGCAGCATGCAGTAGCCAATCAGCAAATCGGTAAGCCTCACGTCAAAGAAACCTCCACGGCAGTTTACCTCTGTAGTCCTACATATTCCGTGTCTCGGTGATTGGCACTATTTTTTAGTAAAGCCGTCAGTTGGGGTTGAATCTCCTCGCCTTAGGCAAAATGTAGGGGAACTGAAATTTCGCGAAAAAATTCCAAGACAAGTTATATTACAAAACACTGTAGGGCCATTTACGTGTCTTGATTGGTTGAATAACTTTTCTGACACGTGTTAGATGTCTGCACACNATTCCAAGACAAGTTATATCACAAAACACTGTAGGGCCATTTACGTGTCTTGATTGGTTGAATAACTTTTCTGACACGTGTTAGATGTCTGCACACGAATCGCGTAAGAGCCGTGCGGATTTTTCTAGATTCCGAGTGGCGCGGTAAAATAGGAACACGCCTTGCCAAGCAGGCAGCAACCCATGGCAGTAGACAAACTGATGTTTGGCGGTTATAGTATTGAACTCTACCGTCTGCTAATATTTTTTTTTCGCGAAAAATCACTAGCTCTAGCAATACGAGCATGAAGACTTGGGCCACTCGACCACCGAGCATATGACGGATAAATCAGTTCACCGAGAAGTTGACGGGCCACAGGAAGCCACAACGTCACTTTTCTGAACTTCCTCTTCGAATATTTATCCTAACGGCTTGCGCCAACCTGAAGCTACATCGGATGTTTCAGACACAAAAGCGAAGGAACGATAAAGGGCGACATTGGCGCGTAAGTTTAAGAGTTCATCGCCCTTATGCACAAAGCTCAAACTTGACATGGATAACGAAAAATTTATTCTCCAAGTCTCTGAATCGCTATTAAAATGTTTAACCTGAATTTCAATACGTAAACCTTATGAACAATGGTGAAAATTATACCTACATAAATACATGTAACCTTTTAGGATTGCTGTTGTTAGTAAAAACCTACAGTAGAATATTAGTGAATCTGGTGCACAGAGAAAAGAATACTTTAGAAATCAACCTATCAAAAAACCATACACCGTCGTTATAACATGTATTTTGTCATTTAAATTGATAAATAGGCCTATTTTAAATTTGTGTGCAAATTGTGAAAAGTAATGAATGCTATGTGCACGAGGCTTAGGCTTATTAGAAGTTTGATTCTTACCGTAGCAAGCGCTTAAAAGAGATTTTATATATTTCAGTTAAGAAATGCATTTCAATTCCTAATTACTTGGCACTGTCCATCACTTATAAGGGATGTCAGTAATAAGTAGAGATAAATAAATCTCGTGAAATTATTTGGCAGTAGCCTGGGTTTCTAGGTCTCTTACATAACCCTATTTGCGACACAATTGTTTTTTCATCGGCTATTGATTTCTTTCTTTATTCAACATTTTTGCACGCGATAAGGTGATTGTATTACTTCCGGTGTATTATCGGGCTTGGAGTTGAACAGGGCAGAGTAATACCACTGCGGTCCAGCCATGTAAGAATTCTTGAGTTTGCTTGCTTCAAGTCTAGACATATCAAATAAAGAATTGCCGAAATTCACGTACGTATATCAATAATGTTTCTGTATAGGCCATTCATGGTTACTTCACATTTTTCTGAAGCCCTGCTAAAGATCTACTTCCTGGATATTCCTCCGCCTCATGTAATCAAAGCTTCACCGAGTCGAGAAAACTACACCAAAAGGACAGCGCACCGTATTCGTGCGCTCTCAGTGTAATAATATTTTGTAGAACTATTTACTACTAGTTATTACTAACACACAATTTTTCTCCGGTTTTTATTTATGTTAATAAAAAATTTAATATAATTTATATATAAAATGTAAGTAAGAGTTCAATTTAACCAAAAATAAGGCACTTTTATGTTAACGCAAATATATGAAGCTTGTGATACGCGAAAATAAATAGCAAACAACCAAACACGTCATACATGGAGTGATTTTCCACAGGTTTCATTCAAAAAGTGCGAAGAAACCGCGGACAGCCCATGAAGTTCCCTTTTTCTATGGCAGTACTTGTGTAATATCATTGGGGATAGGCCAAGGTGTAGCTGGATTTATTCTTAGTAGTTCAGGCGCTTTTGAATGACGTGTGCGTTGTAGCCCGCCACAACAAGGCACGTTAACAGAGATACGCGGTCTACGTAATGACGAAAGAAGCCGTACGAAAGTTTGAGCCGTATTCTGCCGGGCTAACCGCTCATTCTGCGCGGCTGGCAATTTCAAGGCGCGCCGTGGAAACTTGCAAGCCGTAATCCCTTTATTTTCCATCGTGCGTTCGCCTCTCCAGATTGCATCCCAACTCGGAGTGACGGTAAACTCCTTTCCTGCTCCTCTTTTGGTCTTTCGCGCGGCCAACTTTTCCAGTGGCGGGGAGCTTTATCGGGTGTTGCGTTCACCAGGCAGGAGGATTTCTCATTCACCTGGTTACTCGCCGTTCCTTTCCCACAACATTCTTCCGCCAAGACTTTTTGTTGCAACTTAAGAAATCTTTATTTGTGTCAGTAGGAAATATATTGCACACTACTTGCAGCGTAAAAACTTTGTACTACCCACGTAATTTTTTAAGTTTTTTCTCCGAATCAATATAAAAAGACCGCCCATATAAAAAAAAATTATTAAATTATTTAATTTATGTGTGATTTTAAGTAAACTAACATATTTTGAAAATATATTCTGCATATATTGGTTACACAAACTAGAAAATAAGCTTTAAATATATATACATGATGTATATTATATATTAAATTCAAACTTTGGCAACCCAAACTTACATGTGATGTTTTACTGTATGAGTAAGTTCACCACGCCTATAAAAGATATTTCTATTAGAAAATGCAGACACTTTATACCTGGTAATTATAACACATGGCAAACATGATTTATAATTAGTAGTTAGAAATGAGCGGTTCGAAGCCAGCTTTCTGACACAGAGACACAGAGCCGCCGAACCATGGTATAAAAAAGGTCATATTGCTTAAAAAAAAAACCCAAATTTTTTTGTATATATTTTTTTTTAGATTTTAAATTTTCCAAGTGATGTTATTAATTCAAAAGTTAAAAAACAATTTTTTTATATTTGAAAAGTTAAAGGTTTTTTTATCATTAAAATTTTTTTTTCTGGAACATACCATGATGGCTATGTTTGTTTTACTATATAGCCGCAGGCAAACTCATCAATTGTGTGTTATATATGCGCTGTTGTTTCCTTTACATGTATACATTAAAATAATATATTCTTTAATAGCGCTTAATAGTTTCTTATGTTTATTTAATTATTATTTATATGAATGTAATAATCACCCGTTGTAGTATTTTATACATACATAATGTATGTTGAAGCATGAACTCGACACTTGTATAATATGTGCTGGTTGGTGCATGTGTATAACATGTACAGTATATCATGTTTATTTAATAAATATTTATATTAAATTATTAAATACCTTTGCAGTATATTCCACCATGAGATCTATATTATCTCAGGCGTACATAATGAATATTGAAGCAAGAACTGGACACTTGTTTCCTTAACAAATTTATATAATCTATGAAAACAAAGAAACGAATTCTTCACATGTAAAAATATTTGGAAGTATCAATACATTGATATAATACTTTTCAGTTTCTTCCAGCACAGGAAGTAGAGACATGTGTTGGAAAAAAACCTCTGGCCTCAACCAGCAGATAAACGACAGAGGCTCTAAGCCAACAGATAGGTTAACGAGGTGTCTCCAAATCAACAGTCATTTAAGTTATCGGGACACCATTAAAATTTTATTCTCAAACATGGCAGGCGTTAAGTTATTGGACCGTCGTTAAATAATAATTATGTATTGACACAACAACACAAGCTTCCGCTTCCAAAGAGGCAGGCCAGGCCACATCCCAGCTGCTCTCTAGAGTCGAAAAAATTTTTTAACTAAGTATTTCAGAATTATACATACATAAATAATGCTGATTAACTGATTTGCATGCCACTGCAATGGAGATCGTGCAGCAGCGAACCACGCTTCCTGTGCAGATCAGTGACGTTGACCAAGATGAAATAAACGGCTTTAAATCACATCATGGAAACTTATTACCGGGAACCGTACGAGCTATTATAGCTGGACTGAGCAATTGTGGCAAGACATGTGTGCTTCTCAGTCTCCTAGAGGAACCCAATAGGCTTAGATTCGAAAATGTTTACCTATATACAAAATCGCTTCAACAGACAAAGTACTTGCGACTATCACAAATATTACAAGCAGTTGCCGGACTTGGTTATTTTCCCTGTAGTGATAATGATAGTCATACAGCCAACCAAAGATTTACCGAACTCAAAATTTATTTTCGACGACTTAGCATGCGAAAAACAGACGACAATGCTGAAATATTTTATCATGGTACGTCATGTAGCAGTGGATTCTATTTACCTATGTCAAACCTATTCACGAATGCCGAAATATCTTCTACGCGACAACACAAATTTCCTAGTCCTATTTCGTATGGACGGCCTGAATTTACGCCACATTTACTCTGATCATGTGAATACCGATATGGCATTTGACAGATTTAAAGAAATGTGTTAACATTGCTGGCGTGAACCTCACAGGTTCCTAGTGATAGCAAAATATTTAATAAGGGGCGGTACTATAGAGGTTTTGACCAATAAATTATTGATCGTCAGTGAAGTATGAGGTACTCTGTATTCAAATTGGCCATAGTGGTCTGAAGTAGGGGGCCGGAAGACTGTATCATAGCTACCAACGATGGAAATTGCCGTTTCGGAGGAAAACGAGCAAAGAATTTAGGCATCCCTAAACATGATGGTGATGTCACAAATGTATCCTTTTTTTACGAAACGTTAACGTCGGAAGCGTTGCGATCAGTGGCAACACTTCAAACTAGTATCGAGATGCATTTGCGCACATTATTGGCAGGTATGACACGAATCACCACTTTAGAGACATCGCTGAGTGGTATGGGAGAGCATATAGCCAGCAGAATTCGTTCGGTGGTTTTAAGTGAATTACGCCCATTGTACGAAGACGTTAAGAAACTATCTGCATTGGATGGGAAACTCGTTACTGTGGAAAGCTGTCTTTTCGATACTAATATACTCGCTACAAACATGGATTTGCAGCTTGCCACATTAAAAGAAAATGTATCCCAACTGACCATCTTTACTGCTGGGGATGCACTCGAAGGAGTGGAAGATAAGCTCTCCGGCAACATGAACGTACTGTCTACCAAAATGGAGGTTCAGATTCTTAAATTATCCGAAGACATATTGAAATTGTACACAATAGGAGGTAGGATTTCGGTCGTGGAGAATAAAATCAACGAAGTAGGAGAGCAGATCGGTGCTAGAGTTCTAGCAGGCCTTACTACCATACTTGGTGAGTACCTTAAAGCAAAACCCGAGAGTAATGTAGGTAAGAACCTGGAATCGAACCTCGTTGTAATGGAGGGCCGTCTGTTCGTCAACATGAACATACTGTCAACCAAGCTGAACGCCCAGCTGCGCAAACTATCCGATGATATTCAGAAACTCGGTGCTATAGGGTGTACAGTTTCAGCAATGGAGAAGAAAATTAGCGACGTGGGTGAGCAAGCTAGCGGTCTTGCAGCTAAACTAGACAGCCACCTTAATGACAAGGCTATGCTTTATGTAATAAGTAAGAAGTTAGAATCGAACCTTGATCTTGTCAGTGTGTTGACCGTTACAGTTACAGAATATTTTCAGACTTTAACTAGTAACATGCTAAGCATAGTGGGAAGCAAGCTACCTGCTGTGGAAGCACAGCTGGTAGATTTTGGCGATCGTGTGGATTATAGATCGCTTACGACCCTCGTTGCAACATTAAGAGACAATTTGCGTGTAGCAAATGAGACTGCAGGCAAGCTTAGTGGTGTGGACTCTAAGCTCACAGCAGTCGAACAGACCATTGGTAAGGGGTTTGCAAGCCTCTCCACTAAACTAGATGAGCAACTTAACATGTCTGGCAAAAGTGTAGGTGTGCTAAACACACTACGTGTGCAGTGGGAGAGTATAGGTAGCCTGGAAACCAAACTCAGCACAATTTTCGAGGGCATGACTAATAAACTTACTTTAAATATGCTCGAAGAATTACATGGGTGTAACCAAAGTTTGAGCACAGGACTGGCGGATATAGAGGAACTTATACAACACAGGACCGTACATTATTAAAATAATTTGCGCATGGACGATTAAAAATGGCAGCATTGCGAGCACATACATACTGCCGTTCTCAAAGAATTCAATACATTGGAGGATAAAATAGTCAATCTTATTATGTGTAGACCCATTGTCTAATATATAAAGTACAGACATTACACTTTGGTCCATACCATGGCTGCAGCTGTGGAGGATATATGCCGTGCTATTTCAAGTGTTGTATAGATCCGGCATTACAAACCACGAACCTATGAGCTTGTAGATTTGAATGGGGAGTTGGTTAAAGGGTCATTTTACGAGCATGAAATATTAGTAACAAAATATCCTGATACTTATTTGGTCGAGAAAATTTTACATACTAGAGGCGACAGAGCATTCGTCAAATGGCTAGGATTTCATAATTGCTATAATAGTTGGATTCTCAAATCAAATCTTAGTAAAAATTCATTTCGTTTCTAGATATAAAAAAGTAGTTAATCAGATAGGCAAAACACGTGCTCGTTCGGAGGAAGGAGATGTGGGGTGGGGAGGTAGCCTGCTTCTTTGGTGAGGCGTGGGGAGGTAACATGCTCTGCCTGCACAGTGCTAATTGGTCTGCTCGTCAAGCATCCGCTAGCAGAGATGTGCGGGGGAAGACAAAATGGCGATGGCTGCCATCTTCACTATGGCAGGGGGGAAAACACCAGGTAGTGAAGCGAGGTGGAAGGAGGGGAAAATATTGTCAACAGCCAAGGCCACAGCGCCTTGTTGAAAGAAGTCACACCGGCCAGCCAGCCCATGTTCGAATGCATTGATAACTCTTATAAAACACTTATACTATACAATTAACAGTCAGTTTCACGTTATGCCTCGCGGGGATAAGACAGCAAACAAAGGAGATGGTCTGGTAAATACATAAAAAAATAATTTCCATTTGAAGCTCATATACCAGGATTCAAATTTTGTGTGCCTGGTATGTGTTTGGCACGAAGAATACAGAGAGGAGACGTGCCAATAAATAATTTAGACACTGCCTGCTAGAAACACGACATTGCATACACGACTAGTAATAACTTAAAAGACCGACACACTGCAGACACTATACTTGCGAGTACAGCCAAAGCAATATTAGGTTCAGCCAACTCAAAGCTCGGCGAACTCCTAGCCACTTACGGGGGG
>NQII01004386.1:88860-112112 GCA_002778355.1 Clitarchus hookeri
GGGGGTCGAAAATTATGAGTTCTAAAGTTAAACAAGGTATGGGAATAAAGTTCGGAAGAAAGAAATGTACTCGCAGGAAGATTAAACGCAGAGGGATACTCCCGTTCATTTTACCAGCCCTAGGCATGTTGGGAAGTCTAATTGGTGGAGCAAGTGGTATTGCACGAGCCGTGAATTGTGCTAAGGACGAGAATAAACGCTTAGCTGAACAATTATGTCACAATAACAAAATGGAATATATTGCCAGCATAAAAAATGACAGCAAAAGGGTTGTATTTGCATCCGTGCCAAAAATCTTAAATTAACTATTAACCGTTCATTAAAAAATATAGATTTGCGTAAATTTTCACGAAAATTAAAAGTAAATAATTTCTGAGGCGTGTTTATGATTGATAGATTGCCGCGATGCCCGATACAGGTAGAATGTGGAATAGTAAATTTAGATACGAGTTCGGGGCCTGGGACTCACTGGACGACCTATAAAAAGATTGNGAAAGGGTTGTATTTGCATCCGTGCCAAAAATCTTAAATTAACTATTAACCGTTCATTAAAAAATATAGATTTGCGTAAATTTTCACGAAAATTAAAAGTAAATAATTTCTGAGGCGTGTTTATGATTGATAGATTGCCGCGATGCCCGAGACAGGTAGAATGTGGAATAGTAAATTTAGATACGAGTTCGGGGCCTGGGACTCACTGGACGACCTATAAAAAGATTGCGAACACAAAAAAATATTATGATAGTTACAAAAAATTAAGGGCCCCGTCCGACTTGAAAAAATATTTTCAAGGTACTAGGATTTATTACAACCACAAGACAGAACAGTGTCCGAGGGACTGAAACTGCTGTCACCTGTGTTTGCGCTTCCTTCTAACTTAAAGTCAAGGCAATATTACTAAGGTACCAGTCATGTTGCTTACTCTGATAGTGACAGGTAATACCTTGGAATTACGGTTTGTGCATTTTCCACCGCTAACCCTGGCGGGCGTGTAGTCTGTAGCTGTGGTACATTTCCAAAAATAATTTTTCAGTACCAAACACCGATTAATGTAATTGAATGTTCCGATATGGTAAGGGAGACAGTAAGAATGAGGTGCGTATCCCCACCAGCTCTTACGAGATTGAGGATATAGCCAAGTATCTGTAGCGCGAGCTGGGACCGGACGTTACGTTAGCATTACGAGGAAATTCTAATACTCTGCATAGCAAAATGCGTTGTACATCGCAGGTAGACTTTACACAAAACGACACTCTCGCAGTCATGCTGGGTTTTGAAAATGCTAAATAACGAGACAAATAAAACTCACGAATATACCCTACCTGTAAATATATTTCCCGTGAATGTTATAAGAATAAATTGTATTTTAGTTAGCGGATCATACCTCATACGGTAAACCAAGCCAGACATTACTTGAATTTTCTGCAAATGTCCCACCGGGATTTAAACTAGTGAGCACGCCATTAACACCCATATATGTGCCAGTCGCGAGGGAGTACGTACAGGAAGTAATCGTTTCCATAGTAGACCATGAAAGTCGTTTGATTAATTTTCGAGGTGAGGAAATAACCGTGTCTTTGCATTTGTGGAAAGATGGGACTGAAAATTAATCATGCGAAAACAATTAAAAGAACTTATCACCACACACCTAAAGTCACTACGAGGCAGGCGTGCAGTCCACTAACATCTGAAAATGTTCGTTTCCTTACAAGATTAGGATTAGCGATTAAGAGTACGTATGGATGTGGAAATCTTAAACGTCGAAGAGCCGGTAGGATACGAAAGTGCAATAACAAAGGCAGAAATCCACACGTACTCGCCATATCTCCCAGGCCCGTAAGTGGCATCATCCGAGGTACAGATTCCCCTGCAAAACCAAATATTAACACAGCACCATGTAATTGTTATTTGCGCTTCTGTGTTATGCTGACAAGGGCAATCAATGCTATTCCAGCTACGCCTAAAATCATTAGAAACTGTATACTTCACATGATTAATAGAATATCCTATGAATTAAACGGGTGCGAAGTAGATACAACTCGTGATGTTGGAATCACTGCGACCATATAGAATTACTTTTCATTAACGCATAACCAACTGCCGGCCGCTAAAATGGCTGGCTGGGGAATCGAAGAAGACTTCAAGGTTCCTGTATGTGCCAATGGTAAATTTGAAGTGGGTATTCTGCTAGCTATGTTGTTAGGGTTCGTGGAAGACTACAGGAACGTGATTATTAATTCCAAGCAGGAGATAGTTATTCAAATGGCCAATAGTCAAACGAATGCACTCCAGGACACCGGTGCAGAAGCAGTTATACTCTCAATACTTTCTATTGACTGGTTACTACCACACACACAAGTGAACATGTCGGAATGCGTAAACTTTTTGAAAATTGCAGAAAAAGGAAGGAACGTAGATATAGCGTTTTATATGTGGAGTTTAAAAACTGAAGCGTAAATTGGAATGTGGAAACCAGTTTCACGAGAGAGAAACCGAGATATATGATTGTAGCGTTTCAGACAGGTAAACGGAACACCATCAATAATGACTGTTCGAAATTTTATCACGTAAATATTAAGAACGTTAAGATTTTTTTAAGCCCAGATGCCTACCCAAATAAAGATTTAAATATCGATTTCACAAATGGCGCGTATATGGTACCGTACCAAATGTACACAGACTTTCAACGATTTTACTACGGTCAAACACAAGCCCCCAAATTTAGAACCGAACAATTTCATGGACATGGCACCCCTACTAGTGATTGATGTTAGAAAATAAGCGATCGCTTAAAATCTGGGATTGTAGACTGCAGGATTTAAATAACTGCCACAGAGAATTTCCCGGCCTTCACCTAGGCCAAAGCCTCAATGATTCACGACAGACTAGTCACATATAATGTGCGCTACAGAGTAGTTAAAATACTGGCGTGAGTTACAACTATAGTCCATTCTCTCTTCAACTGTCCTAATGTACGTGAGCATTCAGGGTTGCGTCTCGCAGCGGGGTTTTATTATTAAATGTATTTGTATAGCATACGTTGACGGTCGAATGGAGACGCACACATTCCACTCGCCATTTCCATGGCATGAGCTGGACGTGAAAAGCAAAGTAACTAATATCTGGCTGGAAAAATTCTATCACTGTCTCAAATGGACCGAGGGCGATGTGGAATACGAGAAAGCATGCAATGTACTTGTCTATGTGTCTTTGTAGCTGGGCCGGAGCAGAAGGGACATTTGAGCAATTATTGCTACACTAAAATAAAACTCTGTGATTTACAAACAGAGTGTGAGTGTCCGTCATTTATAAGGTTGAGAGAGAAATATAAAAAACATCTGGAACACGCATGTGATGCATGTTGACATAACCTTGTATGATCTTGTCTCAATGCGCTCTTGATAAAGGCATGGCACCTGTTGTACTATATAGAAGGTGAATTACCCACTGGATCGAGTGCTGTACCGGCGACCATCATACTACATACATGAACATAGGTAAAATTGCATGGAGGACAATGTGTTCACCGATAACATGCGAGATATACCTGGCTATAATATAAGAAGAGCGACAAGTAGAACTGCAGTGGTCATCAGTGTATTGTTGAGTAGAGAACTACCGTCATGTGCAATACGTTTAAAATACGTAACTGTGTTTAATTTCTGCCGGAAGGCGTGAACATGTACGAGAAATACTTTACCGGATATAGAAGAGTCGTAATTAAACCAGAGCTTGAACACGAGCAAGTACAAATATGTGAATCTGAAAATAATTTTTGGGATTATCAGGACACCAGCGATAACTTTTATTATGATATTCGACCCTGCTACAAGTCCGACCAGTGTGCCATCTACAATATCCGACCCAAGAGTGAGCTACCTGAAAATAGTCGTATTCTCGCTGTACGTACTGACTGTGAAGATATGCCAGAACCGCGCAGCGAGAACAAGACGGCATACTTTATCATGCGAGAAGTTGATACTGGATCAACTTACCGCTGGACAGAAGAATGTACAGGCCACATACATACGAGCACGCTGGAAGAATGTGGCACCAAATATGTTCAACCCTGCACTGCTAAGGTATGTTGTATCTTCAATTGAAACTGTATATAAGTTACAGGTAATTAAATAGTTACAACAACATGATTGTTGAAGCAGACATCAGCAAAATGGTTAAGGGTAAAATGACATGTCACAACAAGTGCAACATTTATGGACGTATTCGACTGCTACTGTTCAAAAAGCACTGAAGTAATATCGACGAAGTGTAGATGCTATATAAACGACATGTTTTTCTACCAGTCGGCACCAGCATAACAGCATAACCTATGTCTGTGATGTCGAGACCGCTGACGAGCCAAGAAGGTACAGCGAACAGTGTGACGGTAAAGCACATTGGCTGCTGGCCTACAACCCAACATCGTACGAGCGCTGTCAGCAGATGGTCGAATTTAATATTCTGGGGAGGTGTGTCGTTAACTATACGCGAACAGACACTCCCCTACCATGTGGTTCGGACGAGGTTATAACTCATGCTTTATTGCATGATGCAATAAGAGTTGACCTTCCTCAAGACACTTTGGTGCTAGCTGAACCTACAGTTCCTGCTGCTGCTGCTGCTGCTGCTGTGATTGACATTACTAAGGAGGACATCCAGCTGCCAGCCATCAAACGCAAGAAGTCTGCTGCTGTCTAATCTACGCCTGCTGTCAAGTCCTTGGTGGTAAAAGCTGTTCCTCATCGCCGAATGTCACGTAAGAAGTAGGCAGCCACCGTCTGTCTGAATTGCGCCAATGTATCGCTTCAGGACGTATGCATATTAACTGTTGTCGATAGAAAGACATTACTGCAGCAACTTTTCACTACTCTGCTTGCGAAAGTATAGTAATTTTTTTTTTATATAACTTCATTTATGATTTCTTTCTTAAATTGTATGTGTGATTGTATCAAATATATATATATATATATATATATATATTTGTTTTTTCAGTTTATGTTGAATTAATTCTGTGTTCGTGTATTAATTTAAAATAAATTATATTTACTTGTGGTAATTTTAGTATAGGGGTATCTTGATGTGAAACAAAAAAAAAAGTGTATATAAATATTTTCTTGGACTAATGATGTGTGTTAATTGCAGAAAGAAATATCTTATGAGAGATTATAATACCATATGTTGTAGTTGTTAATCAAAAACAAATGTGTAATATATTTATATATTAATCTATATGTGTTCTGAAACTCTCTGTGTTCGTATTTCTGTTGGATGGCAAACACACATACATATCCCAAATTAAACACGCTAGTATATTAAAAGCAAAAACTTGGGATATGGTAAACGTAAAATACTAACTAGTGTGCCTGTATAGTACTTTATCTAAAGGCATTACAAACGCCTTTGGAGGGTACCATTATCTGAATATTAAAGAAAATATGTTACTTTAATTACGGTACGGTTTTAACATATAGCTATGATGGTATGTAAATCACAAGTTCGCTTAAGTTGTTCATGTGTAAATTAGACATGTTAGGTAAAATTCAATATGGTATTTCATATTTAATTACATTACATTTTTAACATATAACTATGATGGAGTACTCACAAGTATTCTTTAGTTGTTCAGATACAGTAGGTAAAATTCCATATTTTTTAATAGTATCTGTGGCTGGGGAAGAGAGATGTTTTGAATTTTAGCCTGGGACCGTCTCTCGTACAGCCGTTCTGGACACTGTTAGATAACACCTGTTGTTGTAGCCAAGGAACGTCTCTATCTCCTACAGTCGTTATGAACGCAGTTACATAACACCTGTTATTGTCGTCCTAATACCCTTTCCAGATTACACTCCTTTGGGAAGGTGTATATTTACCTCTCCTATATTCCTAAACATTCGATCGTGCATGGACCACTGAGCTCTTCGTGTCTTGTTACATGTCCAGTGTCCTCATGGTTTCAGCTATAATAATACCTACCGTGCTCTGCGTGTTAGCTATACACGTCCGGTGTTAGTATCAGGCTGATATCTGCACTTGATACTTTATACAACATCTCTCCTCTTTAAAAGGTAAGTGTGTATCGTCTGTTGGTGAGTATTATAGGTATGCGAAGACGTTCGGTATTAAAGAAACATAGCGTAGTTCGTCCTCGGCTATAACTTTTAACATAATGGTATGTGTGTTTACGCAGCGCTTCCCAGCAGTCGTTAATTGTTTAATTCACATGATAGCGTATTTCTGTGTGTTGGCGTCAGGTCTGTGTATAGGCATTTACAACTTGTAGCATTTTTAACATGTAGGAGACCTTGCACTATCGTATAGCTATGCATACATTCAATTGCTCACACATCATATAGTCTCTCGCTGATCCTTACAGCTAGTCTGTTTCATATTGACGTCCGGATATTCTCCATACAAAGCATGACGCATATTTCTCTGGGGAACGTATATTATTCAATTTAACTCCTGGGTTCGAGGACGAGTGAATATACTTTTCGATTAAGTTTTGTTCTATTATTATATATATATGCATATATATATATATATTTACACACATATTTGCGAACTGTCCTAGAACCTTTTGTTTTTTTTGTAGGTTATCTCCTGGTCTAAGCTACCTGTCATGTACCTGTAACGATATATATTAGTATATATTTGTATACACATATACTACTGCAATGGTTTCGTCACCTAGTTCACCTGGGGAACGTCAGTGCAGAAGACTACCAGCATGCACAAACAGACTGGGACATGTTCGGCTGTCGCACCCTCCTGGACTATTCAGAGCATTACCTGAAAAGGGACTTCCTGATTCTGTGCGATGTCTCCGAGAATTTCCGTGGACTCTGTCTACGTACATACAGTCTCGACTGTGTGCGCTATGTTAGTGCTCCCGAGTTCTCATTTGACCCAATGTTGAGCAAGACGCAGGTGGAATTAGAGTTGCTTAGCGACTATGATATCCACCTGTTTATTGAGGCTGGTATCTGGGGAGGGGCGGCTCAATGTATTAAGCAGTACGTGGTTGCCAACAATAGGCATATACCAGACCCATAAGATGCCGACAAACCATCTACCTACCTGCAGTATGTAGATGCCAATAACTTATACAGGTGGGTAATGTCCCTGCTGCTGCCTTACAGCGGTTTCGAATGTACCAGCACGAATATCGATGTGATGAGCGTGCCAGACGACGGATATTTTTCTGCTACATACTGGAGGTAGACGTAGAGTACCCTTGCACTCTTCACGAAGAGCATATGGATCTTCCATTCTTACCACTGAACGAGTGTCCCCAGGGGTCCAAACAAACGAAACTCATGACGACTCTGGAGAGCAAGCTTTATTTTATTGTACATTATGTTAATTTCAAGCAAGCATTGGGTCATGTGTTATGGCTGAAGGCTGTTCACCGAGTCCTTTAATTACAGGAGAAGACATGGCTGAAGCCTTATATAGATTTGAATACGGAGAAACATCAGGCGGCCTGCTTTTACATGTAGGACTATTTACGATGAGACATTGTCCCTGGTCAAATTATGCCAAGAGCCCATATGCGCTGGGTTTGCCGTACTCGACCTGTCAAAAACACCCATGTATTGATTTTACTACGATGTAATGCGAGCGCGGTATGAGGGCAGTGTGAACCCCTTTTACATGGATACTGATGGTCTAGTAATGGAGATCACCTGCCCTGACTTTTACTTTGAACTGGCCTCAAACCGGCGCTCATGTCGGAGTTCGACACCAGCGGCTACCCGACCACTCATCTTTGTTACTTGCCTACCAATTCTAAGGTGATAGGGAAGTTCAAGGATGAATGTGCGAGTCACGATATGATTGAGTTTGTCGGGTTGATGGTGAAACTGTATGCGTACCGCTGCCTGCATACGATAGGGAAACGCGCGAAGGAGGTACAAAGGTGCGTAGTTGAAAAAACGATAACGTTTGACGATTATAGGTGCATCCTTTTGGCCCAGCGCTGCATGAGAGTGCAGGTCGCTGGTATTAGGTCGTACCACCACGAAGTTTACACGGAGCAATCAAACAAACTGGCTCTTTCGTGTATGGACGACAAGAGACAAGTACTGGATGATGGCATACATACCGTCCCCTGTGGTTATCAGGCCTAATAAGGAAAAAACAGCGCTGGGTCAGGCCTACATAGTTATATATGTCGCAAGAGAGAGAGTGCTTTTTCTCCCGACATGTGCGGGAGCACGTACAGGCGTCGTCGTATTCCGCTTGTCACGTACATTGTCGAGGGTTTTGGTAAACATATATCTCGATAAGCATGCTGTAGCACGAGCAAGTGTGTTGCAGGCTTGTCAGGTTTGAAGGCTGATAGTCTACTATAGCTCCTTAAAGGGGCAAGTTCCTAACATTGACAGGTAAATTATCAGTTTTTTATTTCCTGCAGTCTACTGGAGCCCATGCAAGAGCAGATGGCTTGTCAGGTATACAATTTATTGGGCCGCGCTGTCTGATTCAGTGTACTGTAGCTCATGCAAGAGTTGCAATCTTCTCCTTGCCAGGTATACTGGGTGGTAACATGCTGGAGGGCATGGAAGTGCTCATCTGACTTGCCAGGCATGTTACCAGCACGTCCTGTACATGTATTTTTCTCAGAGGTATACTGGAGCACACGCAAGTAGCAGTCGTCTTGCCAGGTATAAAATTCATGCGTAAATTTTTTCCCACATATATTTCATGCTAATGGGTGCACGACGTACATTTGCAAGTATTATCCTGTAGCTCACGCTACTGTGTTATTGTTTCTCTCTTTTGCATGTGTTTTAATTACACACACTCGCTGTATTCAGCTTCATGTCACACGCATGTGTGTAGATATTGCTAAAGTCATCGTCGGCAACTGCTTGTCAAGCATATGTGCGTTTCCCCCCCCCCTTTCTGTAGGGTATATTATAGCATTCTACTTTATATGATTTAACATGTGTGGTTTCCAACCATACTACGGCATATGTAATAGTCATATCGATGTACATTTGGATATTGTTGTTTTTTCATCCCACCATCGCACTGTGTGTGTTGTAGGTATCACACTGTGTGTGTTGTAACACACCGTGTCGTAGGTATCACACTGTATTGCCCGTCCTTATTTATTCTGTTTTCCCATTGCTGAAGCATTCGCTTCAATTGTCGTCTCCTGCTGCTCCGCAACCTGCCTGTTCACTATACCTATGACGTTCCCAATATATTTATATATATGTCTGTATTTATAGTGTTGTAGGAATAGGGAGCAGCCGGTTCCAAGTCCGGGGTACGTCTGCGTGGTTATGTCATGCAGATGGTAAACGGGAGGACGTTGCAGCAGCAACTGGTAAGTGAAGGTAACTTGTGATATCTAGAAAATTATTCCAGGTATACCATCTTTTTAAAATATGTTTGTACACCATTACGGTGAAATCAGCAAGATAAATTAATCAAAGACCCAATAAAACAGTATTTTAAATCAAATTGTTTAATAAACCTAATAAATACGTATTTTCCTACGAACGATACTGAAATGTATGTATATTAAATCAAAGTGTTTAATAATTGTATACTAAAACTATAATATATTTTTATTGCAAAAAGTGTTTAATAAGTACATAAATAAACCTGAGAAATGTTTTATTGATTGCTATTAAAGAATCTTTTTTTTTCTTAAATACTTATTTATGGTGGAAGAAACTTGTAAAGGAAACCAGAAGATATTATTACATTCACCTAAGAAAACATAACTTATTTAGTTATATTAAAGGAAACAAGTTATAAACACAAGTGTCAATTTCATGCTTCAATATCCATTATGTACATCTGAGATAATATAGATCCCACGTTGGAATATACTGCAAAAGTATTTAATAATTTCATATGAAATATTAAATAAACCTAAGATACTGTACACGTTAAACACAAGCACCAACCAATACATATTACAGAAGTGTCGAGTTCATGCTTCAATATACATTATGTACATCTAAAATACTACAGCGGGCGATTACTGCATTCATATAAATAATAATTAAGTAAACATAAGAAACTATTTAGCGCTATTAAATAATCAATTTTTTTATTTATACATGTAAAGGAAACACAAGTGCATATATTACACACAATTGAAGTGTGTGCCTGTGGCTATATAGTAAAACAAACATGGCTGTCATGGTATGTTAGGGCAAATTTTTTTTTAATGATAAAAATTTATAAATATTCAAATATTAAAAAATTACTTTTTAACTTTTTAATTAATAACATTATTTGAAAAAACTAAAATTTAAAAAAATTATTATAAAAAATTTTGGATTTTTTTTTTAAATTATGATGACTTTTCTCACCATGGTTCGAAGGCTACGTAGCTCCCTGTACATGTGTTCGAAACGCAGACTGTTGGGTTCTTCTAGGAGGCTGACCAGCACACATGTCGTCCCGCAGTTGTTTGGTCCCGCTATGATCCCTCGTACAGTGTCCTGTGATAACTTTCCATGTCGTAATTTAAAAATGTTCGTTTCATCTTCGTCGACGCCACTGATGTGGACAGAAAGTGTGGTTGACTGCGGCACGATCTCCATCGAACTGATATGCGAATCGCTTAATCGGTAATATTTATGTGAGTTTTTTGATCATGGGCGATCTCTGTCATGTACAGTGTGTGTGTGGCGGTCTGCCACTTCACTCTTGGATGTGGATGCGAGCGCACGTGTATGCAAGTATGCTGCTGCTGCTCCAGGGAGGGGGAGAGAGAGTGTGTGTGTGTGATGGTAGGACTTATATATAAACATTTTTTTCTCCCTATCGATGAGGCGGGGTCGGGGTGCTATAATAATAATTATTTTAACACATGCTAGGCTCCAGCGTATTTGTCTTTTAGGCATCTCTCTTGGGAGCCGCTGCGCTCTATCCACTGTGTTGCTGCAGCACCCTCGTGGTGGGCATCTTGCTGTAAGGAGCCCCCCGAGAAAATATGTCATGGTAGGCGTCTCTCCTGGGACCCGTCTGCCCCCTCCGAATTCAAGAGCGCGAAGTGCAGACTCTATTCACTATGCTAGCATGGCACCCTCCATCGAAATGGAATGACTGAGCTAAACATTTAACTTGTCATATATCCATTCCATCACTGTGGCACCCTCCCTCGTAGCAATGGAATGCAAGACCATGAGGCTTTTTACTTACGCTCTATCCACTACGTCACTGCGGCCCCCAATTCGAAATGTCATCTACTTGCAACATTTTATGGCAGGCGTCTCACTTGGGACACGCCTGCCCTCCCCCGTGAATGCGGGAACCCAAATTTTTAACATGCCCTCTATCCAATACGCTACTGCAGCTCCCATTGGAATGGAATGCTAGAGTATGACATTTAACTTGTCATCTACTCCATGGCAGGTGTCTCTCTCGGAACACGCGTGCCCTCCCCTGTGAATGCTAGTGCGCGAAGTTCTGCACTCTATCCACTATGCTACCACGGCCCCCATTGAAATGGAATGCTTGAGCATGACATTTAACTTGTCATCTACTTGCAACATCCCATGGCAGGCGTCTCTCTTGGGACATGCCTGCCCCCCTGTGAATGCGAGAGCATGCAATTTTAACATGCCCTTTACCCATTACATCACCGTGGCACCCCACTTGCTATGAAATGCAAGAACGCGAAGTCCCGTAGCCCGAGGCTATGTCATGGCAGGCGGGTCTGTTGGGAGCCGTCGGTGTGTGTGATTACAAGAACATGGAGTTGTGCTCTATCCATTGCATCACCTCGGCACCACCCCTTGAATGCCAGAACATGACATAACGACTGGGCGTTGTCTTAGAGAGCCACAACCAACATGGCCGCCTCCTAGGCGTTGGCTTAGGGAGCCATGAACAAACATTATTTTGGAACTTTTGAAATGTTAAGAAAAAAAATTTTTACTCTTGAAATATTAAATCGTACTTTTGAAATATTAAATAAATCTTTTAAAAACATTAATTTTGAACAAATAAATTTTTGAAAATTAATTTAGAAAAAAAGTATTTGTCAAAATTTTAGAAATTTTTAGAACTTGAGCAAATTTTGGCAATGGCTGCCAAGATGGCCACCGTCGAAGCGGAATGCATAGGCATGAAGTTGGTCATTTCCTTAACAAGCTTCGGTGTCCCTGTGTCCCTGTCATGACACAGCGTTCGAATTCCCTTTATATAGCTACTGTTATAATTGTCGACCCACCACGCCGTTACAAACTGTGCAAAAGCTCTGGACATGAACAAGACACAGTTGACTTTAGCGGCAGGGCGTGTGCAGTAAAATTAAATCTGCCTTGGTTCGTCACGGTGGACGTGCTGGAGACACTTTTGAAGCGAACTTATGTTACATGGTCGGAAATCCTTCGATTGGAAAAATAATTCTATTCCCGAAAGTTTGCGTGTTGTGTTGCGGCGTTTCATTTCGAAACTGGTGTGCTTAATTAGGATCACGTGCACGGTTGTTGTATGTGGTAAGCAAGTGGTATAGTCCTCTCTCGGTTACTTCCAAATTTTCTGAATCACTGCTAAAGTTCCACTTTCAGGATATTCCTCCGCTTCAGGCAAAATTTAACAAAGTCTTGAAAATTACACCAAAAAGACAGCGCACCGCATTCGTGAGCACTCAGTGTAATAATTTTTTGCATAATAACTATTTCTTACTAGGCATCACCAGTCCACCCATTTTCTCCCTGATTTCATTCATTTTAATTAAAATGAAATATAATAATTTATAAACAAAATATTATTAATGTTTTTCAAAGTATACAAATCTTGTGATACACGCCATACTTCAGAAACAACGAACACGTCATACGCAGGAGGATTTTTCAAATATCTGATAAAAAAAAGTGTGAAAAGACTGCGAATGGAATATAGGAAGCGGCCGACCTCGACGTTAGATGTCCCAAAACAAGTAACTTGTAAAGATTTTGGTGGCGAAGTTTGCCTTCGATAATTAAACCAAAACGTTATAAATTGCGTGCAGTTCGTAATATTGGTAAGGGCATGTTTGAGATACCGTCGGTTATCTGCAATAGTTTCGTCTTTCAATATGTGAAAATGCACCGAGTGGTCACATCGTGAATGAATTCCGACATGAATGTTGGACCGTTAGAAATAGGACAAATTCAATGTCGATATTATACCCATTAGGAAAAAAATGTTGGAAAATTGCGATGTATGAAATTAATTTTAGTGCCCTTATGTTTAAAAGGAAAGTTTTCAGTATATGAAAATTAATTTCAGTGTCATCAATGAAAAACTATTTAGGCCTTGAATTTTTACTGGGCCCGGTAAGGGTTTTTCATCAATTGTATTGTTAGTAGTGTAATCAAATTCCGAAATAACGTGTGCTTGGAATATACGTCGTGAATGGGTGATTGATGGCATAAATGTTTCCTTGTATTATTGAAATATATATAGTAACTTAGTTTTAGCTGTATGTAAAAGTAAGTATTAAGTAGTAATGTACATCTACACTTAAATTACTTGCCTAAGCCTGTGACTCCCCTATGGCTGAGGTCATCAATTATTTATTGTTTCAATTATATTTGTGTTAAGGAAACTTTCAAATAAAGTTACCTGCNGAAGCGGAATGCATAGGCATGAAGTTGGTCATTTCCTTAACAAGCTTCGGTGTCCCTGTGTCCCTGTCATGACACAGCGTTCGAATTCCCTTTATATAGCTACTGTTATATTTGTCGACCCACCACGCCGTTACAAACTGTGCAAAAGCTCTGGACATGAACAAGACACAGTTGACTTTAGCGGCAAGGCGTGTGCAGTAAAATTAAATCTGCCTTGGTTCGTCACGGTGGACGAGCTGGAGACACTTTTGAAGCGAACTTATGTTACATGGCCGGAAATCCTTCGATTGGAAGAATAATTCTATTCCCGAAAGTTTGCGTGTTGTGTTGCGGCGTTTCATTTCGAAACTGGTGTGCTTAATTAGGATCANAATAATTCTATTCCCGAAAGTTTGCGTGTTGTGTTGCGGCGTTTCATTTCGAAACTGGTGTGCTTAATTAGGATCACGTGCGCGGTTGTTGTATGTGGTAAGCAAGTGGTATAGTCCTCTCTCGGTTACTTCCAAATTTTCTGAATCACTGCTAAAGTTCCACTTTCAGGATATTCCTCCGCTTCAGGCAAAATTTAACAAAGACTTGAAAATTACACCAAAAAGACAGCGCACCGCATTCGTGAGCACTCAGTGTAATAATTTTTTGCATAATAACTATTTCTTACTAGGCATCACCAGTCCACCCATTTTCTCCCTGATTTCATTCATTTTAATTAAAATGAAATATAATAATTTATAAACAAAATATTATTAATGTTTTTCCAAGTATACAAATCTTGTGATACACGCCATACTTCAGAAACAACGAACACNTAAACAAAATATTATTAATGTTTTTCAAAGTATACAAATCTTGTGATACACGCCATACTTCAGAAACAACGAACACGTCATACGCAGGAGGATTTTTCAAATATCTGATAAAAAGAGTGTGAAAAGACTGCGAATGGAATATAGGAAGCGGCCGACCTCGACGTTAGATGTCCCAAAACACTGTAAGTAACTTGTAAAGATTTTGGTGGCGGAGTTTGCCTTCGATATTTAAACCAAAACGTTATAAATTGCGTGCAGTTCGTAATTTTGTTAAGGGCGTGTTTGAGATCCCGTCGGTTATCTGCAATAGTTTCGTCTTTCGATATTTAAAAAATGCACTGAGTGGTCACATCGTGAATGAATTCCGACATGAATGTTGGACCGTTAGAAATAGGACAAATTCAATGTCGATATTTTACCCATTAGGAAAATTTTTTTGGAAAATTGCGATGTATAAAATTAATTTTAGTGCCCTTATGTTTAAAAGGAAAATTTTCATTATATGAAAATTAATTTCTGTTATATCAATGAAAAACTATTTAGGCCTTGAATTTTTACTGGGCCCAGTTAGGGTTTTTTTTATTAATTGTATTGTTAGTAGTGTTACAAAATTCCGAAATAACGTGTGCTTGGAATATACGTCGTGAATGGGTGATTGATGGCATAAATGTTTCCTTGTATTATTGAAATATATATAGTAACTTAGTTTTAGCTGTATGTCAAAGTGAGTATTAAGTAGTAATGTACATCTACACTTAAATTACTTGCCTAAGCCTGTGACTCCTCTATGGCTGAGGTCATCAATTATTTATTGTTTCAATTATATTTGTGTTAAGGAAACTTTCAAATAAAGTTACCTGCNCTATGGCTGAGGTCATCAATTATTTATTGTTTCAATTATATTTGTGTTAAGGAAACTTTCAAATAAAGTTACCTGCAGAGGCGGGCATGGTTTCGTGTTACTGTAATAAAGTTTTCAGCTTAAAGTTCAATAAAGTACCTACCGAAATTTACCGAAAATATGAAATAAAAAAAAGTATCTTACAATTTTACAAGCTATCTCTACAAGGTTATTTTATATTTAGAAAAAAATTTTAGCTGCCTTTTCTTGTGTTTATAAAACACTAAAAGATTCCAAATTTGTAATTTTTACAAGTTGTCGCTATTTTCACGTGCGTGAACGTGTATGTATTTATAGTCTATTGACGGTTACTTTAAATTTTTCATAAACTTTGTTAAATTTCTACTTCCAGGATATTACTCCGCCTCATTCGAACAAAGCTAAGAAAATTACATCAGAGAGCCAACGCACCGCATTCGTGCGCACTCAGTGTAATAATATTTTGCATTAGAACTATTTCTTACAATTACCAAGACAGCTATTTTCTCTCTGCCTTTATTAATACCTATTAGTTAAAAAATGAAATATTTCAATTTATAGGTAAAATGTTAGTAAAAGTTTGATTTAACCATAATTAAGACACTTTTATGTTATCAAAATGCAAAACGTGTGTGATATATGACACATTCAGGAAGCAACCAAACACATCACACATAAAGTCATTTTTCCAAGGTTTGATTAAAAAAAGTGTGAAGTAAGCACGAGTAGACACCTATCATTTTCACTTGTAAATGAGAAATCTTTTCGATAGATGAACAGCTTTGTTCGTGTTTGTTGGCAGCAATGAGCTTACACGGGCGTACGAAGCCTTATTGTGAATCTTTCAGCTAGGTGACGCACGTACGAATTACGGACGGACGGACGAGGCGTGTCAGTCTGGACTCACAGCAGTCCGTCGCACTTGTCCGGCGTCCGTCGGCTGGTCATTGGATCTTCAGCTGAACACAGGGCCTCTTTTTTTCTATTCGCCCGTCCTTAAATGCGTGCTAAACGTCAACTTCTGGCGGACGGAATGATGATCCACCGCTTTTCGACGACATTTCTTGAATAAGAAAATATATGCGCCTTTAATAAAATGCAAGACTGTAGACAATGTTAATTTGGTCAAATTTGTGAGGTTGGACGTCACCGAAACTTCATTTTACCGCCATATTTGTCGGAGACAATTAGGTAGACGCCCTGAAATTTTTTTTTGTTCTAAATTTCTTGGAAGTATTTTTTGTTCAGCAAATCAGACGCGTGAGCATAAAAAGTCTGTTATTTCTGACCCCTATAACAATAGTGACCAATTATTTAAAACAATTAACGTTATGAAGATATTCAATTTATCAGGTCATTAATTTTATTGGAAGTTAATATTATGTCAAAGTAATTAAATTCTAAGGCAATTCTTTTGATCCCCCAACAAATATAGATCATAAATAAATTTAAAATTCTATTTCGAAGTGAAAATCAATCACGAAGTTCTTAATGCTAATTCCTGCAATGGGCTACTTTGTAAAACAACTGCATTATACCGCTTTGTAAATTTTGTCTTAATATAAATCATATTTGGATCGTACAGTAAAAAAATTTCACAATGTGAGATAGTTTATTTATTGTTTTTTTTTTTAATTTATATTTATTGTTATGTGCTAACACATTGAATATTATTTGACTAAATATTTCTGATGGCGAAATGTGATGGACAGGCCTACATTTCGTTTTCGAATAACTTACTGCCAAAATATTATTTAAGGATAAATTATGACATCACGAAGGAGCTTTACAAATTTTAAACGGCAAAACATTTTTAGGTGAATTCGTTATTACGATAAAAACTCTAAGTACCTGTGAATGTCTTAATATACCACGCAAACTAATATAGTCCAAGTGATAAACGCCACGAAGAAAAAGCGATAGCTTCTGTGTTCACCGGCGGTGGAATAAAAAAATCTATAACATTTCTCAGGCTTACAAGTAATAGTTTGAAATAATAGTATTAATAGTGTAAGGTGTACTTAGAAATACTATTTACCCTATATTGTTAATTTACATAATTATGCAGTTTTCCTGTTATTTGCTCAAGTGTACGGTGTTCATTTACACCGCTTTCGATTAAGATATTTTTCGAAAAATAATTCCATTCCTGAAAATGTATTTCGAGCTAAGAAATATCGTGACGTTGAACTGCCACAGTAAAAATTTGCAGCTTAGAAGGATTGGCGGGTAATTGATTATCGTGATTCGCTCTCAGATGTCGGACGTTAAAGGTATACGGATGACCACCGGATGGACGGATATGTCTGGGTGCGATGGGCTAGTGTGTAATCAGTCTTATCGTAGCTCCGACAGAACCTTTTCAGCACTCTTAGCTTGCCTTCGCCTTTGGTGCCCTACAGTTTCCATTACAGTCCTTCCGGAGCTTTCTACCAACATTCAGCCTATCAAAGTCACCATCATTAATAAAAAAAATTGTGAACTGAGCTCTGGTCTCAGCTTGTGATCAATGATTAATTTCATTTTGCTCATTTGATTCCATACGCATGCGGAAACCTCTAGTATGACTTAAAGTGACACAAGCCTCCACGCAATTTTTTTTCTTCAAAAGTTAGGTTATTATAATTATTTTGGTTCTTTGTTGTAGCCAGGCAACTGGTAAAGTCCAGTTCAATTCCAAGTAAGACTTGCTGATTTTCTGTTAATGTATGGGTTGTTTAAAAGATAATAGAGCAAATCAATTTGCTGATAAAGAAATAACTAAACATAGAAAACAAAGTAAAATGCAGCAAATAAAATCCAGGTAAGTGATTGAAATGCACAATATTCTGTGACTCAGTTTTTTTTGCAATAACTTAAAATGATAATGCAACACCTGTGGTTATTTATAATTTTGTTGTGCATGTATGCATTTTCAACTAAATTAAATTATCTATTTGATAACAAATAATACTTGTGGCAAATCACACAATTGCCTGATACTTTCGGTAACCTACTTAAGATTATCGAAGGTTTTAACCGGCAAATTAACATTATTTTTTTGCGGAAATTAATATTCTACTGGTGTTAGTGCATATTTTCTCATAGATGTTAGTTTTAGTGAGTGAAGAGATTTCGCCGGCGCTTAATAACGAGATCTTGTGAGCCGAGGAGGGAGAAGCGAGGTAACCCGCCAACCAGCGGCATTTTCCGACACGATTCCCACTCGCAAAAATCCGGAGGCGACCCCGCCGGGGATCGAACTTGGTTTACCTTGGTGAGAGGCGAATAGTCTAACCACAGCACCACCATGGTCCTGGTGGGTCGTTTTTAATTTTCGCTTGGTAATGACTTTTACTATTCAATAAAAATGACGTGTTTGTGCAATAACGGTATAGTACAAAAAAACTACGTAACTATAATAATGCCCTAATATAACATGCATTATTGTTTTTAAACTGAACACCAACATGTCATAAACTTAAGTTTGTATCGGTTGTTCTGTCGTGTGCCTTTAAATCATATCTTTAAAACCGATCATACTGAGTGGCCCTTAAAATGTCTTATTGATTATTTCATTTCATTTAATTTATTTGCGTTGCTGAGATCTAAAATTTGAATTATGGAACAATTCAGGTCAATTTAAAATACGAATATATACAGTAAAGTATACAATAATATTGTGCGGTCAATGACACAAAAACGTTTTACACAATACTTATTACACTAGACACAATACCAAAGGCAACTGTAATTATTAGTAATTATTCTAAGCAAACAACAAATAGAAACTGCAAATTTATACGTGTGTATGTATATATTGACTCACGACAGTACCAGAGTGATAACTGATCTACAACAGAAATCTTCAACATGGTAATAAAAATTAGTCAGTTTGCTGCAAGAAAATTGTGTAGTCCTTTAATTTTTTTTAGAAAGTGTGGCAGATTATTGAACAGTCTTTTTCCATTTATCTGTACTAACTTTGGTGCTGCTTTTGTTTATAAAGTTAATATGGACCTTATTATTGGTGAGATCAAAACGATAATAAAAAATGTGTATGCTGGTGTGAGCACATTAAGTTTTACAGTGTATGACGGCACAAGAAACGCGCATCATTCGATATTGGACAAATTTGGCCGGCCAAATGCTGCGTGACCAATTTGCCCGGCCAAATGCCGCGTGACAAATCACACCGGGCTCGTGCATCTTCGATGACTGTGGGCCGAGGTGAGTATCTGCCTGCCTGGATGTTACAGCGATCGTAAAACGGCGTGGTGCTGATGCAGAAAGCCCATCGAGAGGCAGCGCGGTCGTAAAACGGCGCCGTGCGCAGCGCGTCACGGCTCCGCGTGGTTGGCGTTCTCTCTCCGGTCTGCCACACGCTCGCATACCTCGTCCAACGTAATCACATCTACACTCGGTTCGCGGTTTCTTCACACTTTTTGTACCAACGTTCGAAAAATAACCCAGTGTATTACGTGTTTTTTTCCCCCTAGATATGCATTGCGTAACAAGCGTTTTATACTTCTATTCCCTTAAACCTATTTTTTTTTTATAAAACTGAAATTTATTAATTTCTTGTTTATTTATTACAATACTGGATTTGTCATTAACATGAATAGACACAGGGAGAAAATAGGCGTGTTGAAAATGACTATTAAGAAGTACTTGTAGAAAATGTTTTTACACCGTGTGCGCACGAATGCGATGCGTTGTCCATTTGGTGTAATTTTCCAGACATAGTTCAGCTTTGTCAAGGTGGTGGAATATTCTGAACGTAAAACTTTAGAAAGGGCTTCAGAAAATTTGGACGTAACCGCAAATGAACTTTACACTCTGTTCGCCTCTGGAGGTCGTGGGCGCTTCGTCTTACCGTTTGCCTGCTACGTGGAACAGAAACAAGAAAATACTGATATAACTAAGAAACCTACTTTCCTCAACATAGGTACAATTAATGTATAAATAATTTATTAAAAGATGATTTGGTTGGTAGGATTTGACTTATGTTTGAAAGCTATAAAATTAGAAATTATACCAGAAACATATGTAAGAGTAGTGATACAATTAAACGTACACACGTAACCCATAAAATCTGTTACCATAAGGTAACGTGCAATCTAATGACTTATGAAGTTCGAATTTGGAGCATCAACTTCGGATTTAATCAGTCTAAAGTTTCAAACGATAGGGCTTACTAACAAAATATTTACAAAGTCATCATTTTAAATATAAGTCATTGAGCCATATAAAACATGTAAGTTAACATTGCCCAAAATAGCGCTACGTGTGTGAAGGATTAGATGTAAAAAGGTTGTTTAGTCCCTGAGATATGGCATAAAAAACTTAATTTTCTTATTCGAGGCTATCGTACAAAATTGCGAAAAAGAGGTTATATATACGATGCTTCTAATGTATACTTTCTACGTACAAATTTTGGTTGTATTTGGTTAAAGTGTTTAATAAATGTGGTAAACTTAGCTAATTTATTTACAAAGCCGCCATTTTGATCGTAGTTGTATGACCCATCTAAAAATCAAAGTTTAGAATGATTTATGTAGCATTTATAGCGTGCAAAATTTGATAGGAATTAGTTGAAATTTTACATTGTAACTTTTGGTGGGAATCGGTTGAATGGTCCTCGATGTATGGTATAAACTCACCAAAATTGTCGTGTGGCGATCTTCATAAATAAAAGACAAAAAGTAATTTAGTAGCACATTCTATGATTATGTAAATCTAATTAACAGAGTTAAGATTAAATAGATTTCATAGTTTCGTAGATATAGCACACAAATATAAAATTATTTTATAACCACCTTTCTAAAAATCAGTGTGTCAAACTTAAAAAATACATGTAATAATATGGCCTACCACAATACATCATATTGGCCACATTTTATAAAAATGCGTTGATTGTTTTCCAACATATGAGATAAAAATTTTGCTTTTAATTTATAAAGCTATCTTGCAAAATGGTTGCGAAATAAGGCTTTACATAGATACATTTGATTTTTGTAAAAGGTACTGCCAGCATACAATGTTAAGTTGGAATTTATTTATTTGATAACATATAATAACCTAAAATATTTATATAGCCACTATTTTGATAATAAGTGGCTGAGGTAGTTAAAATATACCAGTTTACACCATCTGTAGCAGTTTTATTTGTTTGCTGAATTTGATAGCCAACAAAGCTAAAGACATATCTTCGAAAGCCATTTAAAAAGTAACTGTCTGATGTGCATTAAATATTTTACTTATCATATGCACCAGTATTAATTGTTTGCCAAATTTTGAAGGAATCTGTAAATATTTTACCGAGATATGATATAATAACTTTATTTATTCGAATGGGGCTATCATCCAAAATTAACGACAAAAGTGTTTATGCATTGGTACATTGATGCCTGAAATATGTATTTTCAATATGCAAAATTTAGTCGAAATTGTTTAATTGGTATGGTATATATACCAAATAAACCTAAAATGATTGTTTGGCCGCAATTTTTAAATTAAGTATCTTATCAATTTTAATCACATTTAATTGGCCTATAATTTTATTAACTACTTGCCAAATTGGATGAGAATTGGTCTAATAGTTTTCGATTCAAGATATAATGTAAAATCTACTTCATTGGTGCTATTTTACAAAATGGCGGACTTAAAGCAATATCAATCTCAAAATTTAATGCTTACTTGTTGCTTTGCCATCATACAAAATTTTGTTCAAATCGGTTAAAGAGTTCTCGAGATGGCATATCATCCCAAATATTAAAATGGTCGCCATTTTGAAAGTAAGTTCCCAACATCGTTGGAAACAATAAAAGTAAGATGTCCTTGTTAAGTATTAGATGATTGCCGATTTGGTGAAATTCGGTTGATGCGTTAAAAATTGAAAGGGGGGCACACCTGCAAAGAAACACACAGGCACACACATACACAGACATTCACACTCATTCAAAGATACAGGAAAGTGATCGAAGAAGTCTTTCCTTCATTCGGAAAGTACGCTAATTAGTGTTTGAAATAACTAAAACGTATCAGTTATCATCAACTACAGCAGTATTACTTGTTTGGTATATTTAGTAGGAATCTGTAAATTTTTTTCCCAAGATATGACATTAAAAGTTTATTTATAGGACTGGGACTATATTACAAAATGGAGGACAAAAGAGACTCCATGTAGATATGATATTTGTTATATATACTCCCAGTATACAATGTTAAGATTTAATTTATTACATGGTTTCGAAGATATAGCGTACTATGCGGAAATAGCTAAATGGTCGCCATTTTGAAAATATGTATCTGTCATTCTGGGAACAAATTTGTATATATCAATTGCCGCAGTACTACTGTTTACAATATATTTTAGCAATCTGTCTCACTGTTTCCCGAGATATTATGCAAAAACCTTATTAATTCATGTAGCGCTGCCTTACAAAACGGGAGACAAATATGGTTGTTATTTTGTTTATATGATGCCTGTAATAGGTTCTGTCAGCGTAAAAGATTTTGTTGAAATGGGTCAAACGATATGGTAGCTATACCCAATATACCGTAAATACTTGTAATGCAGTAATTTTGGAAAAGAGTGCCTAATAAAGTTTATAAGCTTGGTTTTACCTAAACTATCATAGAACTACTTATGCGCCAAATTTGGCGAAAATTGGTTAAGTAGTTTTTGAGATATAACATAATAGCTTTATTTATTAATATGCTGCTATCTTCCAAAATGACTTACCAATAACAATATTAACGCCTCAATTCAATTCTTAGAACTTGCGCTGATAGTATACAAAATTTGGTTAAAATCGGTTGAATGGTTCCCAAGACGACATAACAACCTGAATTTTAAAATTGCCGCCATTTTGTAAGTAAGTTCCAGGCGTGGACAAAAACAACTAAAGTCAGGTGTCGTTACTTAGTGTTAAATGTGTAACGAGTTTGGTGAAATTAGCTTAAGGCGTTAAAAAATTTAAAGAGTTGGTAAAA
>NQII01004386.1:112150-143404 GCA_002778355.1 Clitarchus hookeri
GGGGGGGGACCAACGCAAGGACACACACAGTCACACATTTATAATACACACACATACACACACAGACAGGAAAGTGATCTCATATGCCCCTTTTCCTTCTTAAAATAGGCTAAAACCGTATTTTGGACTGAAACACAACTTTTCACAAGGCTAGCGTAACACGTAGAAATTATTTATATAAAATTTTCTAACCGCCAATTGTAAATAATTTGAACTAAACATGGACTCACCAATTTACTATAGTATTCCAAAGTGAATAAAAAAAAAAGTGTAAAAATTTTAGAACAATTAATTTTTATTTTTTTGTTGTCACTAATATATGTATTATTTGTTTTACACACATTACAGTATAAACTGTGTGACTACATCCCTATTATATTCTAATAAACTATTGACACCAGTGAGACTACTAAAGTATCATGTTAACTTATATTTCTCACTCGGATTTTGTATTTTAGTGTGTCTTCTCAATCCCTAATCTCACGAACTTCCCTTCACACATAATCTAGGATTCTTAAAGTTATACCAATCATGTTGATGAACGAGATATTTAAATTAATATCATGAGTTTTATTCTCCCGGAAATATTACATTATTTATCATATTTCTGTCATATGCGTTAGTTATGCTCCTGTTAAATTTTCAGGACATTGGTGGTGAATTGCGGGCGCGGGTAAATGCCAGAAAACATAGTGCCTGTTTGTCTATCCCATTTGCTTTGTCATGATTACTGGATCTCTCATATAGCCAAGGGTTGGTTATCTGTCATTAGGCCTGAAAGGGTTTCACCTAATAGCGTTCTCATGGATTCGTTTTGTCCGAGAAGAATTTACTTTATGAGGCTTTGGTCGAAGGCAATTTAGCCTACTGCCGTTAAACCTAAAATGCCTGCACTGAGAAGCCACCTAACTTAAAATACTACGACTTTCGTCAAGATAGCTAGTCTAACACTTATAGGCGATTTGTCTAACAGATATTTCACCTATACGTAACCAGTCTAATATTTAAGTTTTCGGTTTTAACTACTCTACCGATATTCGTCTCGCCGACAGACTGACCGAATAAAGAGGCAACGATATTCTGCCACTTACTATCGTCAATTCTCCAAACACTGGTAATGTTAGTACCTCACAAAGTTTTAAAGGCGTGTTATTGATAAACCTTATTGATAAACCTAAATGAATTACAAAATACCTAAATGTGATTAACAAGACAAATAAATCAAAATTTAGGCCCACTNTATTGATAAACCTAAATGAATTACAAAATACCTAAATGTGATTAACAAGACAAATAAATCAAAATTTAGGCCCACTGTTAAATACATCTGATTGGTGCACCGAAGCTGCCGTGCTTGATTCCCATCTGCGTTCACGACTGTATTTAGCGTTGTATTTCATAATCAGACTGCAGAAGGCAAAAATTATACTACCTCTTATTCAAGACACCGTTAGTTCAACAGTTTTAAAATAAGCATAATCAAAATAATTCTCCGTGACTCTTTACAAATGAACATAATTTTAAATCACATGTCTATTTTAAATGTGGCACCGAATCGTGCAGTTTGGTTCTGTATCTTGACGTACAATTCCAGGGGTCACGTTCAAACATGTAGTCAATGAACTCGGTTTCTTCTCATTTCTTACCATTATGATAGCTTGGGCATGCCCCATCTTGGCAGCTTGCCTAAAAGCGCCATTGCAGTTAAGTGGATTGCGGCAATTGGGGCACTATTCCTCAAAACCTATGTTGTTTGAAACACCTATAATCCACCAGACTGAGAACCAGAACACGATTGCACGATTTTCTGACGATACAAAGCAGCCTATCACATCGCAAGGGTTTGTTTTCTGCACCACGTCAACCGAGCAGCATGTACTANTTCTGACGATACAAAGCAGCCTATCACATCGCAAGGGTTTGTTTTCTGCACCACGTCAACCGAGCAGCATGTACTAAGGAGCTCAAACGCACCTACAATCGCGTCCACCTTTAACTTCACCAGGCTCGTTATGTAAGACTTAGCGTAACAAGAATGGCCGTCTAAAATGAAGTGAAATTCCACACATCAGCAACATTGGGCTAAATGGGCGGTACATCTTAAAAGTGCGCCTAAATTTAGTTCGGAGTGTTTTCACGAGTTGAGGAAAACCTGTAGATAACACACAAAACAATACAGAAACCGGTTTGAACTTGTATACCTTCTGTACATACGGAAAAAACGATAGTAGGAGGTATCCGTCAAACCTACAACTGGACTGGATTTCTACAGGACAGCACAGCAGAGGAGATCTTAATAGAATTTAATGGAAAAATATATTAGAATAACAGTTTGAAACTAACACAAATTATTGAACTTCTTGCGAGAAATAAAATTGTGCGAGCTGCTTTAATACCAAAAGGGTCAAACAATACTAATCCTTCAAAATAAAAACATCGTTTGAAAAGTTTGTTAAGCAGTGTCCAAAAATAGGCTGTAAATATTAAGCTTTATGAATTAGTACAGTTTGTTGGTGAACACTGAAAGTATTGCTGAAAACCATTTATCAGTGTGTTCGAAAGCAACAAAAATAAGTTGGTCTCATAAACAGTTAATTGCTAATTTAAATAGAAACCAGAATTTTCAGACTTTCCCTACTACCACTGCGTGAAAGGCTTGAGCTTAGCCGAAGTCTCGTGCCGCAGATGGCAGCAGCTGTAACACTTACTCCAGGCGTCCCGCTGGTCCAGGAAAATGTATATTTATCTCGTAGACTCTTTTAACTTTCTTGCTGTCCATCTATGTCTTCCCTGGAAAGGTTCACAGGCCTCAGACGCCTCTGAAGTACCGCGCAGTTTACGACATACACGCGGTACATGACATTATAGGCTGTTCACGGTGAAGTGAGAACTTTTGAAACTCCATCTCAGGATCTACTTCTTTGCCCACTTTGTATCATCCCGCCATATGTAGATGTAACATTGCCGTGGGCGTGTTCACTTAATTCATGCGCCGTGCTNGCCCACTTTGTATCATCCCGCCATATGTAGATGTAACATTGCCGTGGGCGTGTTCACTTAATTCATGCGCCGTGCTGTCCAAATGAAACATTGTAACGGTTATGAATGTAAATATGTATGTAGTTTCTAATTCACACTCTTAACGTGTAAAAAAATTAATCACTGTCTTTAGTAGCTATAAATTAAAACGTTACACTCACAAATAAAATCAAGACTTACGAATTTTTTTATTAGATACGCTACCAGCTTAATTGGCGCCCGCATGCAATTGTACTGTAGTGCACATAACTATATATATATATATAGTTATGTGCANCTACCAGCTTAATTGGCGCCCGCATGCAATTGTACTGTAGTGCACATAACTATATATATATATATAGTTATGTGCAGCCAATAGTATAACACTTCTTTTTTTCGCGTTGTGGCGGTTACGCGTTTCCAGTTGACTCTATGCTTGAATAAAAAAAATTATCCTTTAAATTAAGAAAGAACCTATCAAGATAAACAATATCGGCTCCCCGGAAATCTGCATCGCAAAAGGTGGCCACAAAAAAAAATTACAGTCAAACGTTAATCGCTCGTTTATGCCCTAAAATTATATATAACAATGTTGAAATTTGAAAATTAATATTTGGCAGTATGATGACTCGGGTCACACGCATAGACTAAATACATCTCTTGATGCGCACAACCCATTTCTGTGTCCCAACATTTAAATGCTTTCTGCCAGTACGACTAGTAAAAACGGCGTGGATTGGTGTTGAGGGTAGGAAACTGTTTTGTGAGCAAGTGATTTGGGATACTTGTATACTTCCGCCAACCAATGTAGAATGCAGTTAGCTACAATTCAGTTTGGCGTAACTATTTTATTCATATAAAAGTGCTTGTCTTTTGTGAATGAGTACATAAACAAACACGTTCATCACTGTCGAACATGTGACTTTGACAGTTATATTGCTTTGGGGCAGGTCAATGTTGGGTACGTGCACACAATACGAATAAGTGATCTAGCTCATATTTAGTCTATGGCCACACGCCACATTCGCAATTTACGTAGCCGTGGTAACATACCAAATGCCACTGCTCGCTAAATAAAATTGTAATATTTCCCTAATATGAATAAAATTACGATTGTGACATCATAACAATTATCTATATTTAGTTTCAAAAAATGAAACCAAGCCAAATTACAATTTTAAAATAAAATATCTAACTTGTAAGCAGCCTGTAATCAATAACAAAACTTAAAAAAAAAAATGTGGAAATTGGGAAAACGTAGACTGTGCTTTAAGAAAGCGTTGATATTTAATATGCTACAGATTTTGGCATCATTTTTAAAAATTATATTTTGTAACCAGCCCAGGCTATTAACAATGTTCAGATTAAAAATTATCTTTAACACAAATATAGTCTTACGCGACAAATGACTATAATTTCAATTCCGTTTGCCCAAGTTGTATATTTTAAATCATGAATCGCTCGCGCTGTCAACTCGCCCCTATAAACTATTCAAGTGCCTACAACTTTTTCTGCATTTTTAAGATATTTCGCGGTTTTGCGAAAAAATTTCAATAACTATTGAATATAAATGCTAAATCAGTTAAAAAATTTATCTTGCATACTTTGGTAGTAGAATTAACAGCAATTTCATTTAAATTTTGTGCCAAAGAAATTTCAAAAAAATTGTACGAGCACAATTTTTGTTTTCAGTTAAAGTGTTTTTTGAAGCATCAGGAACGCCACAAAGAAATTTATTTGAAGTGCGGCTTTTTTTTTTTTTACCTTCCATTTGGGTTTAACTGCTGGTTATTGTGTATTAAAATTTTTTTTTAAAACATAAAACAAAATTATGGTCAAAACACTAGAAAGAATTCCATTACATTTCTTTATATTATTCTAATGGTATTAAAAATTAATTATTTACTGTAGCCAAACATGATAATTATGAAATTTTTTAGATTTTTATACCAATACATATAAAGTAGACAATACTGTATTTTCTGTCATTACCTTTGTAAATTAATTTTCCATTGATATTTATACTTTTATCAAAATACTATTTGATGCAATAAAGCAACACCCTGAAATATAGAAAACATTTTTGGCACTTTGGCACTTATAAATTTAAAAATAACACTGATATATAAAATAATTCAATTTACAAATATACAAACTGCAGCCATGTTCAACATAGAAGCATCACAACAATGTTCCTATCTATTTCATATCGTCACCTGGCCGACGACGCATATATTCTATGCATTGACTGACGAATCAACTAATAAGGGCTTTCAAAATGTTTTCGCTCAGCTTTGACCTGTAAACTAGCCTTCCAGCTAAGCATCGATAATTATAAGTAAAATTGAAGTTTCCGTGAGAATAAACGCGGATTTAGATTAAACAAGCAAGTGTAAAATCACAGTGTCGTTTCGTGCACTCAGTAATAGGAAGCACTGCTTCTCAGCTCTATATGTTTGCTGTTACGCTTTGAATGTTTTTCTATAAAGAAAATTACTTTAAAGTTTCGTAATATTCAGGTCTCGTAAGCCGCTTACTTAATGAGGGGATATGGCTCCACTGATCACAGGAACCAGAAACACGTGCTACATAGTTGGGAAGTTGTGCAGTGAGAAAATTAATTCTCTCAGTATGGCAAACTTGCAGTTAATCAAATTTCCAGCACAGAAGCTGGAAAGTTTATATGGAAATGTTTAGTCGAAGTTTGTGTTTACGAATCATATTTACAAATTTTTCAAATATTCTGGTGAACAGAACGTTACAGTCCACTACTTGCGACCTGGTTTGTTTCCGTGCCAGTACGGCTAGTAAAATAATTTCATGACCGACTTCCATCTTTGCGGCGCGAGAGGGCAAAATGTTTCCTCGTGCACGTTTATTTTCCGACCAATCCAGTCCTACCCTGGCGAAGTGTTTATTTCCCACCCCTCCCTTTTAATGCTGCTGGTTGGTCGAAAGAGCGTAATTCAGAACAAATTCAGCCAATCAGCGTCGGCAGGAGCTCACGCTCGGCAACTTACCCCCTGGACCTGAGTTAACACATTTAATATAGTTAATTTTTCCAACAGCGAAGCTAGATAAGGTACACTCTAGAAGGAGACCCCATGGAAACTAAGTAATTACCCTCATATATTAAGAGGCGCACATGCGACTGCTAAGTGCAAGCACAAACACCACAAACATATTTTAATTGTTTCATAAATTTAGACTACGAATAACGTTTGCAGTACTTCCCCTGAGTAAGAAGACAATATCATATCACATGGCCACATAACGGATACATTCTTACCTCCATCGCTAAGGAAATTGTAATAAAAACCTAAAAAATATCGTTACCGAAAAATTTACAAAAAGCACAAAATAGACTGCAAAGATCCCCTTGTAAAAAGTAAACTTGGATGATGACTAAAATTGTCCCAAAAATGTTAGCTGTGGTATTAATAGGACTTCCAATCTTTTTTCTCAAGAATAAATACACAATATGTAATTAAATGATATAGAAAAATATTAGCACCAAGTTAAAAGGCCCCTAGCATTTAATTTAAGAGTATACAGGCAGCAAAAAATCCGCACAGTGTATATTTGCTTCTGTCATACATTTACTTATGTTTCTGTAATAACGTGAGGTACTTAATAAATGTAAAGTTATACTACTTAATTAAAATTTTTCAGTAATTTTGGCTTGGAAATTTTACTTTGTTCACAAATAGATTGTGTGTCGGAAGATAGTGTCCTTAAAATTAATTTGCGTTTTGTACCATGCCAGTTAACAATCGCACGTAAATGACAAATTTTCCCACTTAATATTTATAAAGTTTTGAAGAGGAAAACCATTTTAAGGCAATAAATATAATCCATTTTCTACGTTCATTTATTGGGTTGTTTGACTGATGTCGTAGAAAGACAGCAGGAAAATTTTATATAAAAAAAATGCAAGAGGCAAAACAGCAGCTAATACGGACGACCAAAAATATTATAAACAATTGTGTGCAGTCAACTTATAGACAGAAAGTAATAACCAATTACACAAAAAATGCACCTGGCTAACTAATTAAGGTGGCCGCCTGGGTAAGCCGCCGAACCTTGTGCCAAACCGCAGCAGAAACAGTTTAATTAAAAAACCGTCCAACATGTCTGAGTGAGGTCTGTAACGAGTAGCATTTAAGAAACGTCACGCGTTTGTATACGTTTCTCAGATCCTCAATTTCTATCTAAAGAATTTTTTTGTGATAGTGAAAATGGCTCAAACGTTTGTTTTCACGGTCGCTTTAAGGTATGAACATTCAGGTACAAAATATTAAAAAAGGTTTAGGGACGTGCATCAAACTTTTATGTTTATTATTACGTAATAATGACAGGGTCTCCGCTGAAAGTCTTATAGAGGCGCGTTATCGAAGGCAACACTGCACGCCGGTTCAGTGCTCTGCGCGTAGAGGCGATGAGAGAGTTGATGTGCATGTCTCGGTCGCCCCTAGCGCTCCCACGCTTTAGGCCCCAGACGTGCAAAATTCCTTCAACTAGGCGGCCACCTTAAACGGCAATACCAAAATGTCAGTGTCTAGACGGAATGTGCTTGCGGAAATTATCCACCTATTCAGCAATAGCCAATTTAAGTAAGTGCGAAACGATGTGACACCGCTCCGAAGGAAACACAACACAAGAATATCGTGGAAACACGTCTTGGACTGATTGATACATAGAACATTATTTCTATACTTAATATTATAAATAATTGTGAAACGTTTTTAAATGTTTCATGAGCCATGTGGTGTTGTGAACATCTCATTGTTTTTTATTCTTCATATTGGAACTTTCAGGAAGTTACGTCATATTATATTTGTTAAGTAATAATTATATAATTCCTGTTAAAGGAAAGAGGTGAAGCTCTCGATATTACTAATTAACGTAATTCCTATACAAATGTATACATCTAACTATAACGGGATATTCAGAGATTTAGATACTGAAATCACGCCTTATTAAAAACATCATAATAAAATGATTATCTGTCATATTTTATCATGCGCCGTGTAGTTCTTGTGAATAAATATGTCTTTACAATATTTTTATGGCATTAGTTTTTTAAATTATGTGAGATGGAACTTCTTACACAAAGAAATTGGTTCGCTCATTAGGTACTTCAAAACACCAAATTTGTTTTCAAATCGCTCTAATTATATTTAAAATATGTCATACAAAATTACAAGAACAACACAGCCAATATGAAAATAAGATACCACTATATGAAAGCTATAGCGGACCTTCTACGGACAAAGTGCATACAAAATGTGGCGTGGTTTCGTTAAGCAGTTACGAAGATATGAGATTTTAAATTCAGGTGGCATTATTAATCAATATAATTTATTAAATAGGTAAATTTTTTTCAAACAATAAGTTTTGCGTTCATACCATGTTAGGTTCACACCAGTTTAATCATTTCAGAGATAAAATGCTTAACATGGACTGTAACGACACAACCATACCTATTAAAAATAAATATAATATTTATTAAAAATTCTTTACTTCAGGTTTTTATACTATTACAATCGAAATGTCCAATACTTAGAACATATTTAACTAGTTTCAGAAATATTAAAATAAAAAATAATAAGTTTAACAAATATGTAAATTTCCCAGATGGCGTTATCTTTCAAAATGCCGGAAGTGAAAGCTACGAGAAAAAATTTTCATATGGTAGTCGTTCTTTTAATAGTAGGTCTACCTAATCAACCAAATCAGCATAAGTTGAACATACCTACTTGGATTGTGTAAACATTAGAGTTAATGTTTTTAATAGTTCCCGAAATATAATTTAAGAGCTTTATTTAATCAGCAGATGGCATCTTACGAAATTGCAGCGTGTTATATGCGGTCAAAGTACATTCAGCATACATTTTTAATTGAAGTATGTCTAATGTTTAGGTAGATACGGCATACTGACATAAAATATGTATACAGTCGCCACTAGATATAAGTATTTCATCTACGTATATTACATGTATGCTAAATTTGGCGGTAACCGGCTGAGAAGGTCCTAATTTACGATGTTAAAATTTTACTTATTCGGGCGGAGGTGTCTTAAAAACTTAACTAACGAAAGAGTCTCTGAAATAGCGTTTTTAATACTGGCAAAAAGCAGTTAGCATATAAAGAATAATTAAAATGTTAAGTTGTTTGGCATGAATGGTATACGGGTAAAAATATACACATGTCCACCATTTTGGAAATAAGTTTCTTATAAGCACTTTTACGAATACTTCACTCTAAAATTGAGGCAGGTACAAATGCACCATTGTAACCCTTAAGACATTCATCATAATGCATCAATAAATTTCGGCTCTCGAGACCTAATTTTTAAGTGCCGCCAAAACTTCTCCACTACGCTGCACTCCGCTTCACTCAAGTATTATTGATGTTAATTCATTTACAGATAGTTCTACTAAAATAGCCACTGATGTACTGTGAAATCCACTGAATCAACACCTGACAGCTACAGAGAGTAAAGACGTGGTGTGATTTTTGCCTTATGCAAATGTCCACAATATTGAACTCATAAAGTGTCAGGGAAAATCAGAAGCATACAATCAAAAGGTAAATGGTATACTTGATACGATTTAGTTTCCCGACAGACTGTCGGAAAAAAATATGTAAATTTGAATACATTAACATTCACCACTGTAATTGCACTATAATTCCAAAAAAGCTTCTTAAATAAAGAGTGTGCTAATTACGAATGCAAACTACAGGGAATTAACAATTCTACTATTAAAAAAAAATCAACAACGGAATCCGAAACTTTATTTACTGTGCATCTAGTAAAAATTATCCACTGATTCAGCGTTGAATGACATAGGACTTGGGAGCCTCTGCCAAAGTCGGGCCACTATTCCCCGGAAAATAAACAATTGGACGACGGAGGTACGGCAGGTGGGAGGGAGTGCACGCAAATTCGTCTGCCCACCTGCCAGCTACCTGCCTGAGGTTGGTGCTTCGCAAGTTGTTCGATCGAGGTACGGCAGGTGGGAGGGACTGCCCGCATATTCGTCTGCCCACCTGCCAGCAACCTGAGGTTGGTGCTTCGCAAGTTGTACGACGGAGGTACAGCGGTACAGCAGGTGGGAGGGATTGCCCGCAGATTCGTCTGCCCGCCTGCAAGCTACCTGCCTGAGGTTGGTGCTTCGCAAGTTGTACGACGTAGGTACAGCAGGTGGTAGGGAGTGCCCGCAGATTCACCTGCCCGCCTGCCAGCTACCTGCCTGAGGTTGGTGCTTCGCAAGTTGTACGACGTAGGTACGGCAGATGGGAGGGAGTGCCCGCAGATTCGTCTGCCCATCTGCCAGCTACGTGAGGTTGGTGCTTCGCAAGTTGTACGACGGAGGTACAGCGGTTCAGCAGGTGGGAGGGATTGCCCGCAGATTCGTCTGCCCGCTTTCCAGCTACCTGAGGTTGGTGCTTCGCAAGTTGTACGACGGAGGTACGGCAGGTGGGAGGGAGTGCCGGCAGATTCGTCTGCCCGCCTGCCAGCTACTTGAGGTTGGTGCTTCGCAAGTTTTTCTGTCTCTCTATTTCACTTGGGTAGGCGGAGCAATGGCCGTTCTTAGGCATGTGCGTGTAAAATTTATGGTTAGTGATTTTGCATTGTGTTATCGAAAAAAGGACTATTTTCCCTTAGAAACTTCAGCTACCGAGAGTTCACAAAACGGACGACTGAATGTGGTAATCGCCCGCCTAGACAGTGTCCGCTAGGTTGTTGGTTATAGGGGGCAGGTTTTAAGGCCCGAAGGCCAGCACACCCTCCATCTTCCCGCACTGCTACTGTACTCGAATGAGTAAGACAGTGCACGGCACTTTCTCCTCTTGGTCTCTTCGGGCCATTCACTTTTTTGATGCCGTTACTTGGTTTATCTACCGGTTTTCTCAAAACCTATCCTCGCCAATCAGAGATACTCCGACTTTATTTTTATGAAGCCTTTACCTGAGTACCCCTTTATGGGTCATCAGTAATTTGTTCTCTTTGCCAAATTTCGTACTCCTCTAGTCTTTTGCCAATTTTTGTGGCGAACTGGTTCCATAGTTTATTGAGAACTTTGTTCGTCAATACATTTTCCATATCTAAGTGAATGCCCTTTTCTTCCATCTCGTCCTCCAGCCAGCTCCTGATGTCTTCAATCTTCAAACATTCCATTATTACATGCTGGACTGTGTCATCGACTCCACATACGTCACACAGTGGAGATCCCACGAGTCGGAGGCTGTGCAGCTTCGCTTTGAAATTTCCATGTCCAGTGTACAGTTGCATGCTGTAATGGTTGATGGATATCCATTTGTAGTCCATTCTGGTTCTTACGCTTGGGATCAACTCGTAAGTATACCGGCCCTTCTCCGATGTATCCCATCTGTGCTGCCACTGGTCCATGATTTCATCCATAAGTGTATCCTTTGAATCTTTGGTCAGCCTCGCGACTCGAGATCTCTCCACCGTGAGACCCCTGTACTTTACCAATAGATCAATTGGCAGTACTCCAACCAACACTGGGAGCGACTCATTAGGGACTGTTTTGTAAGCTTTTGCAACGGTCAGCAGTGCCGCCCTCTGAGCACTAATGAGCCTCCTTTTATGTCGAGTCAACTCGGCTCTGTGGTATCACATCACAGCACCGTATGTTACAATTGCTTCAAAGTTGGCTATATAAATTGTTCTGAGGGTCGAGTAACTCAGACCCCAACTAGTGTTTCCAATACGTTTTAGTTTCTGAAATACCACTATGGCCTTTCTAGAAACATACTCAACATGTTTAAGGAAGCTCGTATTCTCATCCATGATGACTCCCAGGTACTTCAACTCGTGCACATTTCCAACCGGGCTCCCTCCGAAGCGCACCGTCGGCGGTCTCTGCAACTTTCCCTTGAGTAGCATTGTCTTGGTCTTTTCTGCTGAAAATTTCAATTTGACAGTTTTTGCCCAGATGTTGATCNTCCCTTGAGTAGCATTGTCTTGGTCTTTTCTGCTGAAAATTTCAATTTGACAGTTTTTGCCCAGATGTTGATCTTTTCCAAAATATCAGCGGCTTTCGTTTCCAGAACGCTTCTTGATTTGCCAGAGATCAAGACAAGTCCATCATCTGCATATCCAAACACAGTGCACCCCGGTGGGAGGCCCAGCTCCAAGAACCCATCGAATAGGACGTTCCACAGGATCGGTCCGAGGACCGAGCCCTGCGGGCATCCCTTCGTCAGGCGCTTCTTCACTTGCATTGTCTTTGCAGAATAAAGACTCCACCTGTTATTGAAGAAATCTTGAATGACCCTGTACAGATTAGCTGGGCATTTTTTCCTTTTGAGTTGCCACATTACCTCCGGCCACCAGGCATTGTCAAAGGCTCCCGAGATATCCAAGAACACCCCCATGATGTTCTTTTCAGGATTCTCACTTATAGCCTTAATTACGTCATGAAGGGCGAAGTCGGTACCTGTGCCTTTTCTGAAGCCATATTGTTTTTCGCTTAATGTGCCCTCAGCTTCTAGGGCCATTATCAATCTTCTATTGATTAATTTCTCGTAGACTTTGCCCAGTACCGGAAGCAATGTCAAAGGACGGTACGATTTAGGGTCATCAAGTTTCTTATTGTTGCCTTTGTATAGCACTCTCAAGCACCCAAGTTTCCAAGGGGAAGGGAACACTCCATCTCTCAGACAATCATTGAATATTGCAAGAAGAATTTTCTTAATCCGAGAGTAGCACCTTTTTAGAATTTCTGAGGTGATTCCATCCAATCCGGGAGCTTTTCAATTTTTCATTTTATATATGATTGCTGTGAGTTCTTCCTCATAGAATTCTGGCGCGTCTTGTTCTTCGGATACAATTTCCATTTGTTGTCTTTTCCTTTCGTGCTCGTCCCCCTCTTCCACAAGAGAGTCATCCGGAAGGAGAGCGCGAAGCAGGACTTCCATGGATCTGTGCTGATCAGTTATTAATACACCATTTTCCGATATACAGGGTGGTGGGGTGCTTCTTTTCACCTTATTCGAGGCAAGCTTGTACACCAGGCCAAAGGGGTCCTCGTTTCCTGCTCTGGTAACATACTCTTCCCACGACCGTGCTTTCTTCTTCCGTACCCTACTGAAGTAGGCTTGGTTCTTGCGCTTGTAGATGTGGGAGAACAGTTCACGCTCCTCNTTGCGCTTGTAGATGTAGGAGAACAGCTCACGCTCCTCCCCTCTAAGTCTGGGAAGCCTTTTCCTTGTTTGGCGAACATCCCTTCGATCTTCTTCCAGCTCCCTGTCCCACCATGACATGTTTGGGAGACCTGGTGTCGTTTTGCGCAGCTGTTCTTCACAGGTTTCCTTTATTACTTCCGTAATAGCGCTTACTCTGTCTTCAATTTTTGTGCTTTCCAGAGTTTCGCATTTCTCAAGCCTACCCAGCAGGGCACGGTCGAATGCATCCCAGTCCGCCATGTTGTGTATGTATCTTGTTTCTTTATCTTCCAGTTCAGGAATCACCCTTTTCTCTCCATGTATCTCGAATATGATGAGTCTGTGGTCACTGGAGCTCTCTTCAGTTACCGACCACTTCCTCACATAATCTTTCGCTTTTGCATTCACCACTGTGATGTCCAGATACGATTGACTGCCATGGGCCTGCGAAACAAAAGTAGGTAGTTCACCTTCCCTGTTCACTACGTCCAAATCATTTGTCAGTAGGAACTGGGCGACTTGCTCTCCGGCGTCGTCGGTGCTGTTGGAGTGCCACAGCTCGGACTTTGCATTACCATCCGCACACATGACTAATGGCTTTCCTCTTAATATTTCTGCAATCACTTCCCATCTGTCTAAGTGCTCTTGGACAATTAAAAATATATGTATGTTTCAAATGTAATGGAGGGCCAACGGTCACCAGTCTTACGCAAGTTACGTTTACTATCACTTTAGCAGCCGAAGAATACAAACGTGTACATTTTGCCACGACTTCAAATTTTATTTATTTCTGCGGTACAGAGCAAGTAATCACCACGAAATGCTCTGCAGGACTCCCGCGCCGCCGATGCTNGCATTAGCATCCGCACACATGACTAATGGCTTTCCTCTTAATATTTCTGCAATCACTTCCCATCTGTCTAAGTGCCCTTGGACAATTAAAAATATATGTATGTTTCAAATGTAATGGAGGGTTCAACGGTCACCAGTCTTACGCAAGTTACGTTTACTGTCCCTTTAGCAGCCGAAGAATACAAACATGTACATTTTGCCACGACTTCCAATTTTATTTATTTCTGCGGTACAGAGCAAGTAATCACCACGAAATGCTCTGCAGGACTCCCGCGCCGCCGATGCTATTTCATGTCGGCTGATGATATACTTTAGTTGTTAGCGCAATTAATGGTTGCTGCTAATATTATTTTGTACGACGGAAGTTTACTTCCTAAGACGAAGGAAAAGTTACACAATACCAATCACATATGTCCTCATGTACTTTACTAACTTGCAACACACTAGTAATTTTTATTTTTGTACACTGTTAGAAATTTCTGTAGATTTACGGAAACTTTTACGGAAATATAGAGCTATTTTACGGAAAGGCACTTCGTAATGACGAATAACGTAAATGAGCTCCGTAAATATTAAATACGGAAACTCTTCGTATTTTTATACCTTCAATTTTGAGTCACGAACAATGCAGATGATACCTAAAGCGTATANAAAAGTTACACAATCCCAATCACATATGTCCTCATGTACTTTACTAACTTGCAACACACTAGTAATTTTTATTTTCGTACACTGTTAGAAATTTCTGTAGATTTACGGAAACTTTTACGGAAATATAGAGCTATTTTACGGAAAGGCACTTCGTAATGACGAATAACGTAAATGAGCTCCGTAAATATAAAATACGGAAACTCTTCGTATTTTTATACCTTCAATTTTGAGTCACGAACAATGCAGATGATACCTAAAGCGTATAAAATNAAATACGGAAACTCTTCGTATTTTTATACCTTCAATTTTGAGTCACGAACAATGCAGATGATACCTAAAGCGTATAAAATCTCATCTTCACAATACTTCTTTGTGTAAATTAGTAGTAGGTCAGTGCAAGTCACTCATGAAGTGACAATTCGTTGATTATTGTTCACATTCCGTTACAGGACAAAATATTCTCTATACACAATGAAATGCGGACATAACGAAAATAAAACAATAGATTCGTAACCTCGTTTTATAAACCACAAATATAGCAAGCGCTATAACACGACTTGAAACTAAGACAGATGCGTTCTTCACTTTCATGTAGAACACATATTTACATAATATTTCGCGTAAATGTGTGCTATGTGAGTCTTTCGAGTTATTGATTGGTAATTTTTCGATTTCGGTTCAAATCCTTTTACAGAACTAAATATTAATATTTTCAAATATTTTAGTTATACACGGTGAAATACATTACGAAAATAAAACTCTTTTTCTTACTCCTGTTTGTAAAACCGAAATTAAAAAGAAAACAAAATCGCACCCACTTTAATATAAGTAATAGGTACGTTAGTTCACGCAAATGCGCGATAGGTAAGTGGTTATCGTATGGGGAAAACAAATATTTTTTCAGAGTACAAATCCCGCCACCGGACAACATTTTTATAGTCGTTTTTATACACAATGAATCACATACAAAACGAAATTAAAACTTTTTTTGTTACCCTTTTTTATAAAGAGCAGATTTAAAAAACCAACTTGCAAGTTTGTGGATAAGTTCAGTGAATTCACGGAACATATTTTAAATTTACGGAGAGAACGTTATTGAATAAAATAACGAAGCGATCGTAATTTAACGCAGCTATCTGGATAATTTGTAACTTGTATTTTCCGAAATTTTACCGACCATTTTTCTAACAGTGTAGTGAGTAATACAATTATCTACGTTCTGACATAAGGGGATAGGAGCACGGCGCCGGCCGGCCGCCATGTTATGAGGTCACCTAACCTCCATATTAGATCCAGGTGACCTTTGGCCTTAACCAATGACCTGGACCTTGACCCTGTGCCCATAACCTCGAATTAAATAGAAAAATAAAAACAATTGCATAAAAATTATAAAATTACAAAAAANTTGACCCTGTGCCCATAACCTCGAATTAAATAGAAAAATAAAAACAATTGCATAAAAATTATAAAATTACAAAAAAATTTTATAAAAATTAAAAATAAAATTTAAAAAATTATACAAAAATGAACATGTAGGAGGTCCGGGGTTCGATGACAGGTCGATCGACTAAGCTCCCGGCATTACCAGCCATTGCTAGATAGACCAGTGTCCATCCAGTCAGCCATGTTAGTATCGGTGACCTTGACCTTTGACATTGACCTTAGATGACCTTAAAACCGAATAAATATAAGAAATTAAAAAAACCCACAATTTAAAAAAAGTGTAAACTAAAAAATATAATAAAAATTGAATGTTTGGACATAACAGGGTCCGGAGTCGAAGCTGACATCATGCTCTGTCATTCCGGTCTTTCAGCTGCCATGTTATGAAGTCACCATATTGAATCCAAGTGGTCTTGACATGTGACCTTGACCCGTGGCCTTGAATGACCTTACAACGAAAAATTCAAAAAATCCCAAAAAAATATATAATCTTTAAAGACATTATAAATCTTTGCAAAAATTACAAAATATTTATAAAAAAAATTTAAAAATTTATTTTGAAAAAACTGACATTTCTTGAGTTTCCACAGCACTATGTTTGGGAGGGAATGGGATGCTCGCTTTTCGAGGGCATAAAAGTGGTGACAATATTCGCTTAATAGGCATGGGGTATGTCAAATAAAAAATCCCTATTCATAAATCAGTTTTTAAATTTTTTTTATTAAAAAGTGATTTATTTATTTTTATTTATAGTGAAATTATACTTAGAGTATTGCAGAGACATGCAAAAAAACTCTCATTCAGTTACAACATTTTCATTATCTTCTAATTATTATCTGATGTGAGAATATCTAAATTATTCATTATCTCTACTGTTATGTAGTTATAAGTATACTACTCACAATTATTTTTTAAAATATATGTATATGTGACCAATCCAAGGCCCTCATGTGAGGAGCAACAGCCTGCCCAAGTCATGTTATAATAATGGAATGGATCAGATTGTACTCTCACATTTGTGGGCATACNGAGGAGCAACAGCCTGCCCAAGTCATGTTATAATAATGGAATGGATCAGATTGTACTCTCACATTTGTGGGCATACTTAGCGTTAATTATAATACCAATAGTGCTAGGCCTTAACACATCGAATGTACGAGGGCGATAAACAGTTTTATTTCCTGTGCTTTTCAAGAACAACAATCCATCAATATTTTGCAATCATTCAATAATTTCGCTCCACAATAAGCACCACACACACCAATCGACACCAACCCACACACGAACCCACAACAATCCACACACAAATCCACACACCAATACACACCAATCCGGACACCAATCCACGCCACTCTACACACACAATACACTCCAATACACACCACCAATCCACAAACCAATCCGCACACCAACCCACGCACCAATCCAAACATCACTCCACGCCAATCAACACACCAATCCATACCAATCCACAAACCGTCCATACCAATCCACACCAACACGCACCAATCCACACACCAACACACACACCGCTCCACACACCACACACACACCAACACACCAATCCACACCAATCCAGACACCAATTCACACCAATCCTTCGATCAATCCCAATCCTTCGAACGATCCTGCAATCCAACCTGAGTATAATGAACGTATCACAGGGACAACGCACCTTATTGGTGCGTACTCAGTCTAACAATAATTAATTTGCGTGAAAACTATTTCTTACACGCCTGTTTCCTCATTAATTAAAATTATATTAATAAAAAATTCAAAAAAATTTCAATAAAAACGATATGTAAAAATTGAAGTCACCCAAAAGTAAGGTAAATTTATGTTATGAGAATTATAAAACGCTTGTATTTCGTGTTATATTCAAGTAATGAATAAAAACGTTCTGAAAGGGGTGGTTTCTGAAATGTTTTATTCAAAAAGTGTGAAGAAGCCGCGAATAGGTTTTACGTGAGCATCGCTGGCGGAGTGTAGCGGCGTTTACGATATCCTGATAGGCAGGTGACTATTGCACTTGTTGCCGTGGAAACTTCCACGTCTCTTATGGTTTCCAAGGCGTAAATTGCCTCTGGACAAGAGTAAAAGTGACTGAGAACTGCGCCTCTGGTCCGCAGTTCGAATCAGGGCATTATTGATGTTTCAACAAGCAGGCTTGGGCAATAAAGTCTATCCATGGTTTCTTCACATTTTTTAAATCAAAACTTTGGAAAATCACCCGATGTATGACGTGTCTGGTTTTTTCTACTTTCTTTATATATCACAAACGTTTTGCACTTGCATTATCATAGAAGAACTTAAAAGTGCCTTATTCTTGATAAAATTAAAATTGTATTTATATTTTATATAATAACTTTAATATAAACTACAATTAAAACGAATAAAAATAGCGAGAAGAAAGGTTCATTGGTAATGAAAAGTAATAAATAGTTCTCATCGGCAGTATCAGGTTCTCTTGCAGCATATATTTACCCGAAAATAAACAAGTTAAAATAATTGTGAAAACGGTAATGAATCACACGTTTTATTTATACCAGTTTTATATGGTTTAGTTATTGTATATTTATATAAATACATTATGTACATTTTTTTTTTCAAAGACAAAAAGTTACCGGCCCTCGTGATTTCGGGTTATAGCGAACAGCAAAGTCAGGTGAGATGNCTTTAATATAAACTACAATTAAAACGAATAAAAATAGCGAGAAGAAAGGTTTATTGGTAATGAAAAGTAATAAATAGTTCTCATCGGCAGTATCAGGTTCTCTTGCAGCACGATCCACGGCCTGTGCGACTGCAGGGCGAGTCGCGGTGATGTGAAAACGGAACTATCATGCCTCGATGTGTTTCAATAATCTGCAAAATAAATATATTTACCCGAAAATACTCAAGTTAAAATAATTGTGAAAACCGTAATGAATCACACGTTTTATTTATACAATTTTTATATGGTTTAGTTATTGTATATTTATATAAATACATTATGTATATTTTTTTTTTCAAAGACAAAAAGTTACCGGCCCTCGTGATTTCGGGTTATAGCGAACAGCAAAGTCAGGTGAGATGTGGCCACTTGAGCTTAGGCCTCGCCCACAATGCACTCGGCTTAGAGCACGGTAGAGGGAATCATGTAGAGATGTTTTACAGGCCACTGCCGTAAAAAATAGAGGTCAGACTAGTTAATGGAGCCGAGTGAGATTTTTGCACACCGTTACGAAAAGCTATGATAGGGATACTTTTTCATTTTTTATTTATTTTTTCAAAATTTCGTTTATATTATTTTGAATTGCCATAATTAAATAATAAGAATCGCTAAAATATAGCAATTTTGTTAATTCATTGTAAATTAGGTAATTCATATCTCTAAAAAGTAATTAATACAAATCTTACATATCACCTTCCTGCACAGTTGATTGTTTGTAAAAAAAAACAACATAATCTTACCAGAGAGAAGTAATCCATAACACCGCGACGCACTGCAATGGTACTTAAACACTGAAAATATTCCGCACCTCTCTCTGGAGATAGGCCATTTTTATCCAGCAGCTTAAATTCGGCGCGTCCCTGTTACAAGGATACCCTCGTTTTAATCGAGATAACATCTTGTATGCTGTTTCCTGCTCCAGATATTCGATGTTCCCTGGCAGTGCCAATCAGAAGGGAAAGAGGTGATGAAGGCCAAATGTATTTATTACACGCTTTGGTACATACAAACGATTTGAAACCATAATGCAGTATTTATTGAATGGGGAATAGAAGTGTAATTGAAAATATTACAAGAACTTTTACAGTTTTATTTTATANTAATGCAGTATTTATTGAATGGGGAATAGAAGTGTAATTGAAAATATTACAAGAACTTTTACAGTTTTATTTTATATACACCAAATAACATTATGCAGAACCTGAATATGTACAATATTTCCTGGGCTTGAATATTTCGTAACTACACCTCTGCAATCCAGGCAATAAAAAAAAAATCATCTACTAAATGCAAGGAAATTTTTTCTTGTGACAATATTTGCAGAAAAATTCGTTGAAAGAAAAATCATTTGAAACCCGTGTAAAATTGTTATATTTTTTACCTGAAAAAGTTGGAAAAAATTACGTAAATCATAAATGGCGTGTCTTACAAAAATAGTGTGTAGACAGAAGTTGAAGTACACTATATGTCCGTCAAGATTTCNTAATGCAGTATTTATTGAATGGGGAATAGAAGTGTAATTGAAAATATTACAAGAACTTTTACAGTTTTATTTTATTTTATATACACCAAATAACATTATGCAGAACCTGAATATGTACAATATTTCCTGGACTTGAATATTTCGTAACTACACCTCTACAATCCAGGCAATAAAAAAAATCATCAACTAAATGCAAGGAAATTTTTTCTTGTGACAATATTTGCAGAAAAATTCGTTGAAAGAAAAATCATTTAAAACCCGTGTAAAATTGTTATATTTTTTACCTGAAAAACTTGGAAAAAATTACGCAAATCATAAATGGCGTGTCTTACAAAAATAGTGTGTAGACAGAAGTTGAAGTACACTATATGTCCGTCAAGATTTCNAAATCATAAATGGCGTGTCTTACAAAAATAGTGTGTAGACAGAAGTTGAAGTACACTATATGTCCGTCAAGATTTCCAAAGTGTCTCATAAACAAATATTTTTTTTCTGAGGATAAAATTAATTAAATAGAATAAAGCGCATTGTAAGAAGAAACAGATCTACACTGCTGTTAAGGCACATAAACTTCCATTAAGATCACAAAAATTTACCGAAATAAACCCACAATTTTCGCGGTATTTTACCATAAAAAAAAATTTAGTAATTCTAATACAGAAAATTTTACGAATGAAAGACTTAGTGTAAAATAACGACGCTAAATTGTATACGATATTTTCAAATATGTTAAACACAACTCCTCCACTGCCGCAATCAAAAAAATTAATAAATATAAAACAGCAAGTCATACATAAAGTTCTATGTTAAATTATCTTTCGTAAAATTTGACATAACCTATCCGGAAAATACAAGAATTCAACATATTATGTCGCAGGTTGCAAGAATGACAAGTTACCTAGAGACGCAAACAGGGACGAAAATAGTAAGACACGCACAGAACGAAGCACACCTGACACCTGTCAACGTAAATAAGCAACATAGGACTATATATTTCGAAAACTTCACGATCTACTTCATGCTATTTTGAGTGGCATCGATAAGAATTTCACAGCCAGAAAAATATTTACATATAACACTTCAAGAACACGTAACAAACTAATCATAGAATGCGCTGGTAGTAAAATATATCCGATGTAAACCCTTCTCCAGATACACCTTTTTTTAGTCGCAGGTGCATTGAAGATAGGACGAGGAGACGCGAAAGTGAGGAGTACTTCCCGAGAATCAGGAAACAGGTATACTTTTTTATGTGTTTCAGGTTACATGCGTTATCATTTAAATTAATGTTCATAACTTTACATTAACATAAATTACTGAACTACAATATACGACTGATTTCCGCAAGGTGTTTGCTGCATTAGAGGCAAGACACAGTTCATAGATTATGCAAATCCATAAGTATCTCTTAAACTTAATGAGATATCGGCGTTCTTTTGTTTCAAAACACTACATTTATAAATTCCCAAATAATTATTTAAGGCTACGAAATTCAATAAAAGGGGGAGAGAATATTAAAGTATGTTTTCTTAGATTACTCAGTGATTTCTTAAACGAAACGTAATATTATCATACTTCTTGCTTCCGAAAACTACCTAGAAAATGCCTAAAATAAAATTAGTATTACAAACCAGTCTCAAGCAAATTCTTCGTCAATCTCACACTGATTCGAATAAAAATTCAAATTCTGGGAGAGAAGAAGTTGGAGGAAATTAAAATATCGATCCGCTACCACAAAATTCCNTTCGAATAAAAATTCAAATTCTGGGAGAGAAGAAGTTGGAGGAAATTAAAATATCGATCCGCTACCACAAAATTCTTATCGGAAAAAGTTACATTAAATAAAAACAAGTCTTGATTTTGCCAAACACAAAAGTTTGATTTCCGGTTGGTGAAGCCGTGGGGTACATATTCTTTGTTAAAAAAAATATACGTAACAGCCTCTCAAATCTCTAAAAATATAATTTCAATTAGTTTCCGCCATATCTACCTGCAACAAGGTTAAATATTTCAGTATAAAATTTACTGAGTTAATGTACGGACATGCGCTCCGATATGACGAAGAACGGAANACAAGGTTAAATATTTCAGTATAAAATTTACTGAGTTAATGTACGGACATGCGCTCCGATATGACGAAGAACGGAACTGAGCTCTGTACACTGCAGAACCTCTCTGCATTCTATATGGTGTTACAATTTCTCAAAGGCAATGGACTTACCCATTTTCTTTAAGGGATGGAGGTCTTATTTAAATAAAATAGTTAATTATATTTTCCAAATTTTCTACAATAACTGCAAGGATAAAACTTTCAAATAAATACATCACAATAAATAACTATCAATTTCTATTTACAAAAACAAATTCAATCAATACAATTTACAATCACCTGAAAGAAATTAATGAAATCATAAACCAACATTCAGTATCAAATTCACCACTGAAATATCTTATAAATTATATGTACATATTTTACAGTTCCAATAACAACAGTAAAGTTCTTATCACGTGTTCATACAGTCCCACCTTAGTTCAGTCCAGATTCCACCAGTCCGAAATGTTCTAGATATCTCCGAACGCCCCCATTCTCAGTTGGCCCTCTACTCGTCGGGTTTCACGACCTCTCACCATTCACATCACAAACACCTCATCGGCTGCGATCGTCTCGTACCCTCCGTCGTCGTTCGTCTTCTTCGCTGATGGCCCTTGATACGCCAGACGTTACCTTATTACCGCATTTTATAACCCTCCAGCTTCGGTGGTATTCACAGGGTCGTCGGGCAGAGTCCAGAAATTTCTCCAAATGCCGCGTTTCGTCAAGGGAGATAATTACCAAAACACTCTTGCTCATCCTCCGAAGTTTTTGGCTCCTCCAGTAAGGGGAGGAGGGGCTGTGCGCCAGCCAGTTCAGATGAGAATCATTCCCCCGACCGTCGGGGGACGGAACAGTGAGCGATTCTGCCTGGAGAGAGGGGAGGGTCGAGGTGGGTCAGCCCCACAGTGCTGGGTCGGGGCATAACTATATAACACAGCTTCTCGCACAGTGCTGCAGTCTGCATGTAACAATATTTTCGGTTCGCAGCGACGAGCAAGTGCCCACCGCTATAAACAGAGAATTGTTATTTTGTAAGTTACGACATTCACGCTATCTGTACCTATGGTTTCAAATTTCAGAAAGTTGCACAAGCCATTTGTATAAAACAGTTACACTTCAAATATCCAACATTTCTGAAAATTAAAAAAAAATGCGTGTTTAGAGATGGAAGCCTGAGGGGCGAATCTGAGTTCGCGATGGATGGGATTCTTAATAAAAATAACATAATAAAATTTTGNGAGATGGAAGCCTGAGGGGCGAATCTGAGTTCGCGATGGATGGGATTCTTAATAAAAATAACATAATAAAATTTTATTTTTAATTTTTTCACACAGCTATTATTTACAGCATTCAATTATCTTTCTCCACTATTACTATTTTCATTTCACAGTGAGGGAAACATTTAATGGCTATTTCAACTCCAATTAACGTCCTGCTTTATGTTTATGTTTGGTTATTGTAAATAAACTGATACACATAACGTTCTCTGATGTTGCAGTCGCAGATTTTTTACATGCAGGTCNGAGATGGAAGCCTGAGGGGCGAATCTGAGTTCGCGATGGATGGGATTCTTAATAAAAATAACATAATAAAATTTTGTTTTTAATTTTTTCACACAGCTATTATTTACAGCATTAAATTATCTTTCTCCACTATTACTATTTTCATTTCAGAGTGAGGGAAACATTTAATGGCTATTTCAACTCCAATTAACGTCCTGCTTTATGTTTTTNATTTCAACTCCAATTAACGTCCTGCTTTATGTTTATGTTTGGTTATTGTAAATAAACTGATACACATAACGTTCTCTGATGTTGCAGTCGCAGATTTTTTACATGCAGGTCACTTCTATCGCAATGCGCTAGTCTTCTCGCTAGTCTTCTATCGCTGAAACTCATCCATTCACTAACTGCCGGCTCGGAAGCCAGGCGCACCTTTTATAGCCACTGACTTGGAAGGTTCGTCGCACCCCTAGTATAGCTAAGAGACACGACGTCAATAATCCAGATTATTATTCAGATGTCTCAAATAAACCCCATACCCAAGATCGGGAGTAGCATGCTTTGTAAACGTCACTTTGTGAAAAGTTGCTTCATATCCGGTTGTAACTGATAGCGCGCTTATCCATGAATCATATAACTACTCGGTCCTTCACTTCTACTAGCTCACGCATAAAAAGCCGTTAACACTGCCCTCTCCTCAAGGTTGTTAGTTCCGAACAGACTATGCAATGTCAGGGCATTTGTAGAGTGCCAGTCGATCGACGTGGACAATGTTAGACTTCGCCCGAAAGCCTTGAAGACAAATCCGAAAGATCACATAACTGATCTAATTCAGAATCCAGTAGGGTCCTTTCCAAAATTTCTGTAGCTACAGACAGCGCTCTTTTATACTCTGTGGGTTGTACAGCCACGCCAGTTGACATTCTTCAAATACCTCGCACGACATTCTCCTATCATACCCCTTCTTCACCCTGTTACAATTTATTCTGAGGTGCTGTTGACAAAAATCTTGAGCGCAAAGAAGTGTGTAACATAAATCGCTGGCATAAAAAGGGGGTGCAGCTTTCTCTTCTGTCGGTCGGCCAAACAGCAGGCTACTAGGAGTGCGCAGCTATCTTCCAAATACCATTTGTGGCATAGGGCTTAAATGGGTATTTGTTACTTTTCCTTGTTGGCATCGATGCCAATGTTATGAATTGGCCGTCTACATCTTAAACAGTTCGGGAATTACGGCCAACTATGCTTATAAGATCACATAGTGCTTAAATCACCATTTGTTAATTTTACTTGTTGGCATCGATGCATATGTTATGAATTTGACGAGTATATGCTAAACAGTTCGGGAATTACGGCCAACTATGCTTATAAGATCACATAGGGCTTAACTCACCATTTGTTAATTTTACTTGTTGGCATCGATGCATATGTTATGAATTTGACGAGTATATCCTAAACAGTTCGGGAATTACGGCCAACTATGCTTATAAGTTCACATAGGGCTTAAATGACTATTTGTCACTTTTCCTTGTTGGCATCGACACTTATGTTATGCATTTGACGAGTACATCTTAAACGGTTTATGAATTACGGCCAACTATGCTCCTAATTTCGCATAGGGCTTAAAATGAATATTTGTTAATTTTCCTTTTCTGCATCGATGCCAATGTTATGCATTTGATACCAACATCTTAAACAGTTCGGAAATTATGGCCAACTATGCTTATAAGTTCGCATAGGACTCAAATGACTATTTGTTAATTTTCAGTGTTGGCGTCGATGCCTATGATAAGATTTTGACGACTACATCTTAAACGGTTCGACAGTTATGGCCAACTATGCTTATAAGTACGTAAAGAGCTTAAATGACTATTTGTTAATTTTCCTTGTCTGCATCGATGCCTATGTTGCGAATTTGAGGCCCATATCTGAAATAGTTCGGGAATTATGGACAACTATGCTTATAAGTTCGCATAGAGCTTAAATAACTATTTGTTAATTTTCCTTGTTGGTGTCGATGTCTATGTTATGAAATTGACTACTTTATCTTAAAAGGTTCGGGAATTACGGCCAACTATGCTTATAAGTTCGCATAGCGCTTAAATGACTATTTGCAGTTTACATCGTATTTGGGAAGACTCTGATNGCCAACTATGCTTATAAGTTCGCATAGCGCTTAAATGACTATTTGCAGTTTACATCGTATTTGGGAAGACTCTGATATAGCCCTCTCAGCTTGGAATGTAAGGGGGTGAAGTTTCACATGTCCTTTATCCGCTGCGTCCCCACGGAACCTTGTGAATGCAAGAAAATGAAGTATGGTGGGGGTAGACTATGAGATGGTCCCTCAATCCCTCAATCCCTCATTGCCCAAAAATGATTCATTTACCCACATTGTCGAGTCATTGAATCGATTTTGAAAAAAAAAAACTATTTTGAGTGGCATTAGGGCAATTTTTAGGGAAAAAGGGAAATTTTTAAGGAAAAAGGGTCATTTCGTAGGAAACCGGTGCCATTTTGAGGGAAAAAATGTCAGCGGAATGCAAGAGCAGGAGGTCCTGGCGAATTGTTCCTTTCCTCCCTGTCAGGAACGTGCATTCGAACATACTATTTATAACTACTGCCGAGATTGTTTAAGGCGGTAATAAAATAAGAAGACCTTCCTGTCTTCGGAGTGAGCGGCGTGGCCTCCACGTCGCTCCATGACCCAGTGGTAAAGACACCTTACTCCGAGATTGTTTAAGGCTGTAATCACGGAAGAACGGCTTTTTCTCTTCCTGTCTTCGGAGCGAGCGGCGTGTCGTCCTCATCACCCTGTGACCCAGTGGCAAAGACGCGTTACGCCAAGATTGTTTAAGGCGGTAATCACGGGAGAACGGCGTCTTCTCTTCCGGTCTTCGGAGCGAGTGGGGTAACGTCCACGGGCCGTCGCGACGCTGGTCTCCTGCTGAGCTGCCCGCATCTGCTTCCACAACGATACTGAAGAAGTGTGTCTACGGATATGGAGTCTGAGTGACCTTGAATTACGATGGACTACGCAGTTTTAAAGTAGGCGTCTGCTGTGTGGCAGGAATTTGACGTAAATTAGAGTAAGCACTGGGTAGGTATAGTTATCTTTTAAATTGTTAGGATCGTCGTCAGAGTAAAAAAAACCGGTAGCGATTTGAGTATATCTATATGTACTTCAATATCTATGTTAGTGTATTATGTTGATTTATTTTTTATAAAAGTTTAATTCTAAATCAATTTCTTTTTTCACTAACCATGAGGTAGCCCGAATTTTATGTTAAGGGTGTTTGAATACAATATAAGATTTTCAACTCACCAATCATTTTAAAAACCAATGAAGATAAAATATCCTTACATGTAAGGGAAGCTAATTACCTCTAAATGTAAGGTAAAATTACCTCTTAAATGTTGAGTAAATTNAAATATCCTTACATGTAAGGGAAGCTAATTACCTCTAAATGTAAGGTAAAATTACCTCTTAAATGTTGAGTAAATTTACATGACAAGTAAAGTACTATTATTCAGTCGTATGGACAAGTACTTGACAAAAGTGTGGGAAAATCCTATACAAGTAAAGGAATATTAATTGTATTGTATAATAAAATTCTACTTAAAAACGGAATTAGTAGTATTGCAAAATGTATTATTATCCCCATCCTCAGACGAATGGTAATCGGAAGCACAATTATAAAATCTTCTACACTTCACGGTGGGTGGGCGCGAACTATGATCCCTTGCACGCAAGGCCATTACAACACGCTGAAAACGTAACAGCATCAGTGATTATTCGTGAACTAAAAACTTCCAGAGGAAAAATGAAAAAGTATTAATTTACGTTATCTGCGAATTTCTAATCGAAATAACTATATAAGTTTTACCCGAAATATTTCTTACTAACTTTAACATTCCCGCTATTCTAAGAGCAATTTGACAAATTAGTTATTCCTGGAACTGGTTACAATAATTAGTTTGTAACAGATTCGAGTCAATGAAAACACTCCATGTTTCGCTTCAAACACACCTTTTTTCTTTAGTGGCTTTATTAGTCCTTTGAAGTCAATCAATACCTTTCCCAGTCTTTTAATAATTCCCTTGACACAAATATTACGCGATTAAAGGCTGTGCTACATTCGCCGTAACGTTCCCGTAAGAAAATAACAGTAGCGTTACCATACAATTTTTAAAAATTGCGTGCTTCATTCACAGTAAGAAAAGTTTAATGCGACCAATCAGAAACAACCAGGAAAAAAAGTTAGGTCATATGGATCACAGAAATTTACAAACTGTGTGTTGGCTAACCTGTCTCATAAAATATATTCTTCTGTTTGTTATGACAAAAAAAAAATATTTTTTTTTGCTAGAAAATATTGGTTAACATAATTTCACATAAAAAAAACATTTTACAGTTCTATTTTTGGCAACATTCGTAAACCCTGAAAATTCTATAACCTTAATTTTTTACTTCTAATCATCATTATATTAAGTTATAAAAATGAATTTAAATTATAAATCGTTTCCGTTAAACGATGATCTTGTGCACATGTTTTTATTTTGTTAAAATAAACGGAAGTCGGAAATGTAATACTAAGTCCATAAAAAACTATTTCCTGACACGAGTTAATATTGCACTGACTTCCGTTGTTGGAACTGCCTTCTTGTGATCGGTCGGCATAGAAGTCCACGTAAGAAAATAGAAAATCGTCAATCCTTCCTTGCGGTTACTGCAAGCAGATGTCCATTTTACGCTGGCGTGTTGTGTTGTAGCACGCCCCATAGGTATGTGTGTGTTCAATTTTCTACCTTTAATTTTTACGGCTAATGTAGCANGTGTTGTGTTGTAGCACGCCCCATAGGTATGTGTGTGTTCAATTTTCTACCTTTAATTTTTACGGCTAATGTAGCACTGCCTTAAAAGATAACGTCGTATATTGAGATTTGAATACGGGAACCTAAAGCTATCCGTTTTCTACAGCNGTAGCACTGCCTTAAAAGATAACGTCGTATATTGAGATTTGAATACGGGAACCTAAAGCTATCCGTTTTCTACAGCCCATTACAAAATTTCTTGCTTCCTTTTTTTTTACAATCTATTTATTTGTAACTTTTGATAATATTGTATTTTATAGATTTCCTCTAACTTAATATTATTTTTTTACAGTTCAGCATTATGCTTTTCCTAACGAATATAAGACCCACAAGCTGTCCAACATGGCGCCTCGTTTTGTTTATTCCCCCCGTCCAACTGTTGAGACAAAGCTTTGGATATGCACATGTCGTAAAGTAATTTTCCCATCCACCTATGGGATTTTCCACTGCTACGTAAGTGAGTTTTACTCCATAGTGCGGTAATTATATCGTACAAGAAAAGAAAAANAAATATCCTTACATGTAAGGGAAGCTAATTACCTCTAAATGTAAGGTAAAATTACCTCTTAAATGTTGAGTAAATACATGACAAGTAAAGTACTATTATTCAGTCGTATGGACAAGTACTTGACAAAAGTGTGGGAGAATCCTATACAAGTAAAGGAATATTAATTGTATTGTATAATAAAAATTCTAACTAAAAACGGAAGTAGTAATATTGCAAAATTTATTATTATCTCTATCCTCTGACGAATGGTAACCGAAAGCACACTTATAAAATCTTCTACACTTCACGGTTGGTGGGCGTGAACCATGATCCCTGGCACGCAAGGCCATTACAACACGCCGACAGCGTAACAGCATCAATGATTATTCGTGTACTAAGAACTTTCAAACGAAAAATAACAAAGTATTAATTTACGTTTTCTGCGAATTTCTAATCGAAATAACTATATAAGTTTTACCCGAAATATTTCTTAGTAACTTTAACATTCTCGCTATTCTAATAGCAACTTGACAAATTAGTTATTCCTGGAACTGGATACAATAATTAGTTTGTAACAGATTGCTCAGTTACTTTTGTGAGGTACAAAGCGAAGTTTGTGTGGAATTTTCTTTAGTGGCTTTATTAGTCCTTTGAAGTCAATACCTTTCCCAGTCTTTTAATAATTCTGTTTACACAAATATTACGTTATTAAAGGCTGTGCTACATTCGCCGTAACGTTCCCGTAAGTAAATAACAGTAGCGTTTCCATACGATTTTAAAAAATTGCGTGCTTCATTCACAGTAAGAAAAGTTTAATGCGACCAATCAGACAGGACCAGGAAAAAAACGTAGGTCATATGGATCACAGATATATACAGACTGTGTGTTGGCTAACCTGCCTCGTAAAATATATTCTTCTGTTTGTTATGATAAAAAAATAATATTTTTTTTTGCGGAAAAATATTGGTTAACATAATTTCACACAAAAAAAAAAATTTTAGTTCTATTTTTGGCAACATTCGTAAACCCTGAAAATAATATAACCTTTATTTTTTACTTCTTATCAACTTTATATTAAGTTATAAAAATTAGTTTAAATTATAAATGGTTTTCGTTAAACATGTTTTTATTTTGTTAAAATAAACGGAAGTCGGAAATGTAATACTAAGTCCATTAAAACAATTTCCTGACACGAGTTAATATTGCACTGACTTCCGTTGTTGCAACTGCCTTCTTGTGATCGGTCGGCATAGAACTCCGCGTAAGAAAATAGAAAATCGTCAATCCATCCTTGCGGTTACTGCAAACAGATGTCCATTTTACGCTGGTGTGTTGTGTTGTAGCACGCCCCATAGGTATGTGTGTGTTCAATTTTCTACCTTTAATTTTTACGGCTAATGTAGCACTGCCTTAAAAGATAACGTCGTATATTGAGATTTGAATACGGGAACCTAAAGCTATCCGTTTTCTACAGTCCATTACAAAATTTCTTGCTTCCTTTTTTTTTTACAATCTATTTATTTGTAACTTTTGATAATATTGTATTTTATAGATTTCCTCTAACTTAATATTCTTTTTTTACAGTTCAGCATTATGCTTTTCCTAACGAATATAAGACCCACAAGCTGTCCAACATGGCGCCTCGTTTTGTTTATTCCCCCCGTCCAACTGTTGAGACAAACTTTGGAGATGCACATGTCTTAAAGTAATTTTCCCATCCATCTATGGGATTTTCCACTGCTACGTAAGTGAGTTTTACTCCATAGTGCGGTAATTATATCGTACAAGAAAAGAAAAATATGCTTCCCAAACAAGCTTGCGAATATTACCTTACAATTATCAGGTAATTTTCCCCAATTTTTTTTTTACAGCGAATGCTATACGCTGATGGACGATGCAGTCCCAAGCTGCTGGCTTCGTTATTACTCCACCGGAAAG
>NQII01004386.1:153570-220809 GCA_002778355.1 Clitarchus hookeri
GGGACAGGCGCAGCTGGTGGTGGGATCTCGGTGTCCCTTGGGCAGCTGCAAAATGCAGCTGTGTCCGCGCCCTGATGCCTTCCGTTGTCTCCGGATGTCGTCGACACGTGCAGGAACAGTTGCACGTGCAGAAACCTTTGGTAGGGTGTCTTTGCAGCTGCGAGGCTGCTGACGTCACTCTGCCGGCACGTCCACAAAACCCTTAATCCTTATTGCGGTCGTACGCCCGCGAGCTTCGCCAGAGCGTGTGTTCTGACGAATAAAATATAGGAACGCAGAATGCGTCAGTCTTGTACCATGAATTATTTTTCATATGTTCGGCGAACGAAGGCTACAAAATCTAAGTTANACGCAGAATGCGTCAGTCTTGTACCATGAATTATTTTTCATATGTTCGGCGAACGAAGGCTACAAAATCTAAGTTACAAATTTGCTGAAGTTAAAAAAATGTAAAATAATAGTAGACAACAGAGAATTAAAAAAGTATAGGTGTTACTATAGATGTATTCAAACAAATATTTTGTCGCACTCGATAGCTATACTGACCGCTATATATACATATATATATATAAAGTTAACAAAGAAATTAATTTAAAATTTTATACACAAACAAATTATAATACCTCTCGGGGAAAAAGGCAAAAGCACTAGTTTCCAAAGGAGAGACTTTTTCAGCATTGGCGTGTGCTTCCATGAGGACAAATATCCTTCTGAGGTGCAACAGTAATAACAAGAATATTATCACCAGTGCCACACCAATGCCACACCAGTGCCACACCAATGCTGAAACAGTCTCTCCTTTGGAATCTAGTGCTTTTCCCTTTTCCCCCGAGAGGTATTATAATTTATTTTTATATAAAATTACAATTTATTTGTTAACACTATAACACAATACAAGTGTGAATATGCTATGGACTCAGGAACTATCATAGCAACGAGTTTTCGTAGCCCAAACTATGTAATTAATGATTAGAACACAAATTTTTTAAAGATGGAATTTAAGTACGAAATTTTATGTTTCATCGTTTGAAAATTTTTCGAAATACAATAGAAAATTATACGTGATATATTTCCGCCATAGTTAAACGCTATCTGATTTAATGTACACATGGAAGACCCAATACAGAATTTCTTACAGCCACAGTACAAAGGATTAGAAATTACGCACAACGGGATGACTAGAGAGGAAAACCAGTACGCGAGTTAGTAGAAGGTATGAATTATCAAGTGAGGAAATGGTACAAAAAACATTCAAATCAGTAAATTCTATATAAACTGTCGTAACTTCTGTAAACCATGCATAATATAAAAAAACATTGCCCATGTAGACATTCTATTGGGATCATTTTCAAAAATGAAATGCATTTTAAACATATGCAAGTTATCAAATCACATTTTTTTTCTGTTAGGCCTAAATATAAATTTTTATTGCAACTTCTAGATAAGTATTTCTGATTGGTAAGTAAAAACAAAAAATTCAAGTTTCAAAACCTCTGTGTTTAACGACGATAAAAGCAATAAGGACTAACAGCAGAAATTTTGCCCTTACTGCCTNCAAGTTTCAAAACCTCTGTGTTTAACGACGATAAAAGCAATAAGGACTAACAGCAGAAATTTTGCCCTTACTGCCATAAATAAAAATATAAACTACCTCCCACTTTTGCTGTAAGCCAGAGTTTTGATAAGGTAACAATACATAGCAATTAATATTTAGCCGTCTACGTTTCTTACATGAATTCACGCAACATATTGTGATTATGTTTTAAGAAATTCTGGGAATTTTCAGCTCTAAGTGTTTCACTTAATAACTTGTTTTCAACATATTAAACGTGTATTTTAAGAATCCGCACCACACCTAACTCACAACAAGGAAAAAAAAATTTTATTTTTTATTTTTCTGAGCAGTTGTATCGTTAATAATTCGACGGACAACGTGACATTACTAATATTAATGATCTTAAATCTAATATAAATTGCTGTGTTTTTTACGGAAATAGCGTGAATGTAATGCTGAGCTCATCTATGCCGTCACGTTGTAGCTGGTTTCAAAACGACATAAATGTTATTTACGTCGCTTTGTGGGAAAACACATTTAAATCAATGTTAGCATCATATAAAAATGACCAACGCTAACATTTCGGTAAAATATCTCACTTGTCACACAAATCGTAGAGATCAAATAACGGTCTGAAACGTCGCTTCGTCCAGCGGAAATCTCTACTGCTTCAAAACTGTTTGCAAATACTAATGCATACGAATTCATAAATTCTTTATTTTTGGCTTTGACTCATTTTCAAATATACACAATTAGGAAGTAGTTTAATCTGTATTCATTCCCATTTAATTCAGTTCAAATAGTGTTTATTGCCAAAAATAATTTAGAACAAATAAAAATTATTCTTATGATTTTTTGCGGTACCAAAAGATTTGCCTCAAATGTTGCATGTCTCGAACAATGCAACAATAGCAGCTTAGTGGCCAGCTTCGACAAACCAAAGAATCCATAAAAGAAGACACACCCTTTTATTTACACTGTTGGTATATATTACCTGAGTGTATTCGCGTTCGTGATAAAATGGATGACTTCAATTCATTAACTAAAAATATCAATAAAATATATGATTTAGGTTTTAATAACGTGGTAAAAAAATTCTAATACAGTTTCTATCGCCACTGTGTAACTATTCACTTTTATATTCCACTATTGGACATAATAACAAATATGTTATTAGAATAATTGTAGATGATAATACAATATACAGAAATAATAAGAAATGTCAACCATATACTAGAATGAGTAGAGCTCAAAATTTAAGATAACGTTCACTGTCTGTCACCAAAATAGATGAAATGATTCCCAAGCATGATGGTGAGATATTGCGAATGGTCTCGAGGTCAAGCTCGTATGTGCACCAAGCACTATTCCTCTCTCTTCTTCTCACCAAGCGACTGGCCATTATACTTGCCTTGGCTACTGACTGCTTGATGAGGGTGTTTCGAAGAGCGGGGAATGATTGCTGGGGAGGGGTTTGGAGGTATCCAGCGGTGACTCCGCGGACATGCAACACTATTAGGCCTATAATATCTCGTGCAGAATTGCAAAACAAAATTTTCTGACAACTTTCTTCAGCCGTCATTGGTGCATTTATATGCTTTCTTAAATTACATCTCTTCATTAAGAAAATAATTTTTACAATCACATTTATACGTATAATTACGCGAAGCATAAATGTTACAGTATGCGTCTAGTTTTAGATAAAATTTCTAAATTTCGTACTATCTGAACATCGATATTTGTAATGTACTTTCGGTACCTTCGTATGCTTGGTTGATTCACAAAAAATATCATTTTAGCAGCCTGGATTATATTATTATCTCTTTCTAGAACGACACTCGTGATTTTTTTTTCATTTACAACTGCTGGTATTGCTGTTGTATTATGCAACTAAAGTGCGTAATTCGTGATTATTTTTCAAATTTATGGATAATCTCATAAATCTTTCTAAGCTTGCTAAACTTATCATTTTAATCTGTATCCCGTTCATATAAAACACATTAAAAATATTTCACTGCTAAGAATATTATTTTATTGCTTCATTTATGTTATTACATCCAATTTGCATTTAAATGGCATTTTCATTGTTTTGAAAGCAGAAATTTTCAATTAATAAGTGCTTTGAAACCATTAAAAAATATTAAATTCATATTGCAGTTTTTCTGCTCTTCTTGTGAGGTAACTTGGTTGCCAGCACAAAACAATGGATTTGAGTATATGTTTTTCGCAAACAAGAAAACAAATGATTTTAGCATTCTAAACATGGTGACATATATATTAAACAAGTGTTATAGGAAGGTTAATCTTTATCTTACTTAGTCCTTTATTAGTGGGAGTAGATATGTTTGGTAGGTCCGACGACAGGAGCCGGGAGCCAGCTTTGCGGCTTAGTCCACCACCATCTTGTATTATTTCACAAATTTATATTACATCATCCCGCCATTTTGGATTACATCATTTCCGCCACATTGCATTATGTAGAAATCTTGGATTATGGAATCGCTGCTTTCTTGTTTCTACTACCATCTTGTTTTATGATTATTCACCTTTCTTTCATGCTCTATGATTCAACCTATGTGATCTACTATTTACCTGCTCCCCTCAAACAGCCATCTTGAATTTTTCATTTATAGTCACCTTTTTCATGCTCTGTTATTTCACATTAGTTATCTCCATTTTATGCTCTATCATTTTACCTTGATGTCTACCATCTTTGGTTTCATTTTCGCATGCTATGTCATTCCATTCCTACTTTCTCATGCTCTGTCATTTCTTTTCACCTTAGTCACTTTTGCTCAACCCTGCCATCTTAGCAGCATGCTCTGTCATACCACAACGATTTAGTAGCCTGCTGATTACCCTCGAACCACCATCTTGTTTCGTCTGCTGACGACCTCATTTGTTTTCTGGCTGCCATCTAGGATTTCATTTTAACTTAGCCACCAGGCAAGCTCACTATAGGTCACCATTTTTGTAGGACTTAACCACTTGTGTAATGCTTATGCTATTTCACATGTACATAATACATTACTTTTTCAGTCATGTACATCTTTTCACCATGAATATCGGGAATACGGTAAAACATCAAATATTCGACATCGCTGCGGCCGGAAAAATATCGTTAAAGAACGGGACAAACTATGACTGACGAAAATAATTAAACGTGACAGATGTGCAACCCTTTTTCAAATTGGCACAGATTGGATTTGTGGACTACCCTGCATGATTCATTGTGTGTTTTGCATCATGCATACCTTCAGACAATAGTCGAGTCCATGCCACATCGTCTTGCGGTACTTCTGCGGGGGGGGGGCTACATTATATTAGGCAGGTGTACCAGTTACAAACCATGGGCAGATAAACCTTCGCAACATGCACTACTGGTCAGCTGACGACCCACACTGTCTGAGAGAAGTGGATAAACAGACACCATGGTCTGTAACCGTGTGGTGAGGTGTTGTACATAATAGCTTAATTGGTCCCTATGTTATTGATGAGACACTAAAAAGCATTAAGTATTTACAGTTCCTAACAGAAGTGCTGCCGAAATTATTTGAAGATATCTCACTGGACATAAGGCAATCCATGTGGTACCAACACGACGGATGTTCCGCTCATTCTGCAGAGGGAATTACAACGGTTCTTAACATAACTTTTGGTGGTCGTCGGATCATTCTGTCTGGAAACAGGAAATGGCCTGCACGTTCCCTAGACTTAACGCAAATTAAATTTTATCTGTGGGGACAATTAAAGCAACAGGACTACAAAGACCCACCGACGACTTCTGAAGACATGAAAGGCCGTATTACACGAGCGTGTTCTTCGATGAGTCCAGATGAAATTCGAAGTGTGGTATTTTCCGCTCAGAATTCCTTTACAGTACTTATCAATGCACAAGGTCACCAATTTGAACACCTGATATCATAACACAATAACTAAGGGAAGTTTAGTCTGAGACTGTCGTTTGTTTCAACAGAAGCCAGCTACAGGAAGACTACAGTCGCTACAGGACGGCGCTACGTCGGCCCATTGTTCCGTGCGGTGGCGCAGTTTGCTTCGTCACTGACATTCAGCGATGTTGAATGACTGGCAAATGTCGTCGTATTTATTACATCTTCATACACACTGTCAAAGGGTGTTAATAAAACATATAATTCCATATAAATTAATGAAGTTGTCCTTTGTATCTTCTTTACCCTTCCATACGGGAAAATATTTGCCTTGGACCCACGCAACTTTTATCTTAAACATTTTCTTCTACCACTGCAATTGGCAGTGTTATTCAGGTGGCCTGCCTAAGGTACCTCACACTGTATCTAAAACCATAACATATTCTCTAACCCGGCTTGGTGTTCCAAGTACCTGTTCCTTGCAATAGTTTAGTTGTCTCGTATTTCTGAATGTAGCGCTAACAACAGTTTGTGGTTATACACCACATTCATCTCATGAAACACACTGCCGATTGCCATGACATCTGCTAGAAAAAAGTCTGCTGGATATATAATTTTCTAAACACATGATCCTACTATCTAGAGTTTTGAGAATCTCTTGTAATTTCTTGATAGTATAACTGTAAAGGAAAGTAGAATAATTAGCTGTATCAGTAAATTCTTGTTCGTTGGTTCCTAAAATAAGGATAGTCTAATACAGTTCCAAACACAATACCGGCTAAATATTTTATTTATTCTTTAACAAGCCCGATATTTTCGTTTATGTTGGTGATATGCTTAGAATTAGTGCAGTTATGTCATCAAGGTGGGTATACACACAACACTCTAAATAGGAATCAGTAAATATTTATTCCTTGCCTGTTGAAACTGCTCCATTCTGAATCAATAGAAAAATAAAACCATTAAAAACATCAGTTAAAATGAAGTTACCAATTCAAACAGTAGACATTATGTTATTTAAGATTAATGAATAAGCACTAGGATAAAAAGGCAGTCGATTAAGATGTGAAATAAACTAAAAACACATAATTTTTTTGTAAAACAAAAATATCAGCTGTACAAAATTTTTTTGGAAGTGCTTATGATAGAACCTCTGCCCAAAATGGAATATATGTTTCTGCCTTAATTTTCCATCACCTTACCAACTCCGCTTCTTCGCTATTGTAAAGTTTTGAAATATGAAAATATTTCCTGTTCTTAAAATATGTACATATTCTTTTTACGTTTATGCCTTCTAAAAGTTTGGTAGCCAATTTAAGTTAAATTTAGTTCTGAATACATGATTTAAAAACTAAATATAGTGGCTTCATTCAACGTAGTTGTCGCTGCTATCTGGTATCCGCCATTTTACAACGCAACGAGCTTTTAAATAATGAAACTGCTATTGTGAAGCGACATATTGGTTAGTAATAACTGTGCTATTTCAACAGTGTGATGTTAGAAACAATTCAGTATTTTATATAACTAGTCGCTTGCTCGTTATTTGATCAGTCAACTCGCAGAAAATCAAATTATTTGTCAGTGAAACTCCGCGTATATTACTGATTCGTCTAGCTACCGAATTAGTAAAATTATTAGTTATCAATCTGTCACTAAAAATAACATATTAACTCTATAGTGTCCCGTTGTACTGTAAAATGGCATATACTATTGAACATCGATTACCTCGAAAATTGAAACTACTGTATTTATCTTTTAAAGAACAGAATCTGAACTAAACTTAACTTCTGTCGACTTTCGAACCTTGAAAAATACATGTGCGTGCGCAAAATATGTATATATTTTGACAACATGTAGTAATTTCTCATTAAGAAACTTACAGCGGTTTACCAGTACATTTGTGAGTTGAATACCCATAATACGGACACCCACTTCACAATGGTAAAGTACAGCGGTGTGTAGCTGCCTGCGTATTAAGGGCACAGTATGTTTTACGTTTTCGACGGAGGTTCGATCCCAACAAAAACAGCAAATTTATTTCTGTGTAGACAATATTTTGGTTTTGCGACAAGATAAATTGTTTTTATTTTATTTCCCATAGGGATGCTCTGTATTTTATCCCGGAGATTGCTTATTAACGGGCTTCAGTAACTAATTTTCTACTGTTTGAATTAGTGTATTTATTTTAACTGATGAATTAGTGAGAATTTCTCCACAGATTCCGGATGGAGCAGTTGTAACTGGCAATCAGTAAATATTTACTAATTCCGATTTAGGGTGAAATAAAGTTTTTTTTTTTTTACCTTCTAGGATCATTAACTGTTTCAGCAAAATAATTCTTTTAAAATCATATTTTTAATGTGAGCTCGACTTTACTACTAAACGTCCTCCAAATCTCAACTTAATGGACATAATTAAATTACGTAATGAGAGTATGTATTTAATTAAGTTGGATTAATGAAAATAATGCCTATCTTTACATATTAATGTGAAACTAAAGGTTCATACAGATCGTCGTTCAAAGGACACAGTAGTATTTTTTGTAACATAACTATTACTATTGCATATATTGTTATTCTAAGAAGCATAAAAAATTAAAAGCCATAATATTTAAATATTGCGTATGCTATATTTAAACGCTAACACAGTATACTGATATACGTTATCGTTTCCGAGTCAGTTAAAAGTCGAAATAAACGCAGTTATTACTAGGGGATGTTTTCGGGTTGAGTTATAATTTTTTTAATTGACCGTTCAAAAAAAACCATACATAATTTATACACGTGCGCACAGAGGTAGAAAACGTTCTACGTAAGAACTCCATGATAATATTTTATATAAGAAAACTAGAATTCTGAGATGTGCAAAGAAGTAGATGGACACTTAACTTTTGCAAATGGCCCAGCATGAATATCAGACCGAATTTCACTGGTTGTTCTAAATATATCGCACCGTATTGACGATGCACATCACAACCAATGTTATAACACGAACGAGCGAAACAACGCCCAAAACTGTAACAAGCAATCTTGTAGTATCGTCAATGTAAGTTATTAATACTGCTTTCATATTATCTGGTATGTGATTGGTTGCCCTTGAACTGTCACAGTATCCAAAAAAATGAAAACTTATTTATAGTTATGAATACGAGAGAAATTTCTACCAGATTAATGATTGTACATGCATGAATATCAAAACAAATAGAAAAAAATAAAATTTCATTTTTAAATCCAATGCATACAATTGCACACTGTAAAAATTTGTTTGTACATTGCCGAGAAAAATCCTAGGAAAGTCGGTTGCCAATAATACCCTTTGTATAAATACAAACAGTCATTGCGAAATCGGCAAAACATGTATCTGTAACATCACAAATACAGATAATAAGGGAAAAAATTACCTCAAAATATAATTCACGAAAAAAGTAATACCATACCACCACGAAGACTATAACCTGCGTCCCTTGTATTACTATCTCATACCCCTCATACCCTTAAAAACAAGACCAACTTGACTCACGAGCTTTGTAATTATTCTTGTGCTGCATGCAGCAGTTAATACCGACAAAATTTCAGTGAGTTTATTCTATTAAGAAGAACGTATTAATTTTATTTAATAGTTCTGTGTAGATATGAAATAACATTTTATTTTAATTATTAGTGGCGTCAAGTGTTTTTAGTAGTGAAGTTTTTTTTAACAATTATTTGATATTTATTAATGTTTTTTATATTATTCAAACTAGAAACTGATTTATTTTTGCACGCAACTACACATTACGCCACTCCTTGTTTTTGCACAAAGAGCTATATACGTTTTTAGTAGTCGAGTGTCAACCATTTTACTTCAGCTCGTGAATACGGGTCAGTATAGTACAAACCTTTTTTGCGGTCCATTACAAACGCGGCTCTTGTAGTTCTACAATGGAGTGATTTTACAAGAGAATTTTCTGTACTGTAACATACATTTGTACAATTACAAACTATTTCTCATTAAAAATTACAAAACCTTTTTACAGTTTACGTAACACTTGTGGCGAGTCCCGCGCCTCAGAGTCGAACAGTCCTCTCCTGTTCTACTGTTATATATTGTCAGTAGTTCGTATTACTACAGGTAAACACGTAGCTAATATTTCATTTTATTCATAACGGAAAAAGTGCTGTGTCCGCTATAGTACAGCCCAGACCAAAAAACTTATTATTTCAACAATGGAAAGCATACACTATATATCTGAATTTGTGAGAATTTCACTGTTACAATCAGTTAACAGTACCTGACTGATTAAGTAGTCACTTCTGTGAATCTAACAAATGAATCAGTGAATAAATGCTAGTTGTCGTTCACTTATTGATTCAGTGATATTTTTGTTCACTATTTTTCGGTGATATGTTTTTTTACTGATGGGTAAGTCAAACACCGTGTGAAAATGGCCGCCAAACGTCGGTTAAAATGGCCGCCAAACGTCGGTTAAAATGGTCATCGAACACCGTGTATCAAGTGAAATAACAACGAGTAAACAAAAATAAAACCAACACAACATACTTTTTAAAATATGCTTCGTCTTTCAAACCACCATTTTGTGAGGTAACACGAACATTCTGTCTCTTATTCCGTTTTTACGTCTTCCATTTCGTTTTCATAGAATCATCACAGCGCTCTGTTTTAAGGTTTAAACTGTATATAACGTCGCGAAGAGAGTTCACTCATAGGTAATATTCGTTTTTACATTCCAAATGGTACCAATTAAATAAAAAACTAAAAGTAAGGGCATACAACATAATACTACACGCCTTCAATAAATATTAATGAGAAACGTATTTTCCTTTGGTTTTAACTAACTTAGTAGCATACACAGTAAGGTCACGTCGTTAAAGCGAAGAGGAAAGGGAGTGTGTTCAATCCCGGCCACCTTAGGATATTTCATACTTTTTTTAATTACGGCAAATTGCGCAATATAAATAGTAAACTATCGTAAATATGTTTATTTCTCGTAATTATTTGGCTAAATTCAATTAGACTAATACTTAATTCACCGCTGCAGTTGGACGTCACTCATTCAATCTGTTGAAATTGTTTCACGTCACTAATTCAATCATTCAAATATTTTACACTAGAACAACCAGTAGTTTTCCATTTATTCTAAGAGGGTACAATTTCACTGATTCGAGTAGTTTAAATTCACTGCTAATCAGTGTTTCCCCACTGATTCGAATTCAGAGTGTACATTAAAATGGTCCTGAAAGGTTTGATTAAGTTTATCAATTATAACAGAAATTAACTAATATAATAAATTAACATTATTATCCGTATTAATGTATTAATTCCCTTTTAACTTTAATGATAATATAATTTCTGGTTGGAATATGTTCTGCGGTGAAAATAGTTTCTCCATTTATAATACAAGTTTTAAACTTCCGGTATGATTTAAATACTTTTGTGGAGCGAGGGGATTTTTTCTCTTAGCAGAAGGGCGGAGGGGGGGGGGGAGACACAGAATTTCACGTGAAAGTTTTACTCCTGAAGTTATTTTGGTTCGTACCCGAACAGCACATGTGTCGTCCGCTCTACTTGCGAGCGTTCATTACTGGCAAACTGCCCATTGCTGTCTCAACAACGCGCTCCCCAATCCAATTTATTATTGAACCCCNCCCAGACCGCCAAGTTATCTAAAATCGGTGGCACAGTACGTTGGTGTCTGCATATGTGTGCGAGCGCGCCTCGATGGGAACTTTGCCGCGGACACGTCAGTTCCAACCGTCGTAATAGTCTAAGTAGCCCCCTTTTCCCTTTCCCCGCCTCACACGGAGACGTGCCTCCATACTTCCGGTTCGATCTCTGAAACTGCTCACTTGGCGTTTACACTTCCTCTGCCTACGCTTCCCCGCGGTGCCGTGGGACTCTATCAAAAGTCTCTCGGAAACCAACATTACAATTCCTTAACCCATGCAGACCCAGTGTACGCAATAGTGGACATTACGCTCGTGCAGGTAATTTTTGGTCTATACTGCACGCTGTGAATGATCTTACTTCTAGGTAAATGATTCGCAAATAGTCGTACTGGTCTAGGTCACAATTGGTTTACATTACTGTAGCCGAACATGTAGCCTACAGCTGTGACAACGAATGAAGTGTTGTGTCGACTTAATTACAGGAACCATCATATAAATTTGGTTTGTACCACTTGAAACTGTACATTTAAGTGGGGAATCACAAGGGTTAGAATTTTCATTCTTTCACAATTTCTCACAAGGGAGGGGCGGAGGAGGAATGAAAAACATGCGAGATTGCGGATACGAAGAAATTCTTTATTTAAATTCGAAACAATGTTTTGAAATAAATTTTTTTATCCCTTACAAGCACATGTCGGCATTTAGGTCTTATGTATGAAATTTTCGGTAAACGTTTTTATCTAATAGCTTGTATTGAGAACTGAATAAGAGAATGATGTTTATAGGCATATACAAATCACTTAACATATTTTTCTAACAATAACTGAAATGAATGATTTACAGTTATTTGTAATAACATTGGTGGTTGTCTTTGTATTCCTTTAAATTAATAAACAATTATAAAATGCATTTTCCCAAGAATAAATTGTGTGTTTTGGGATCTTTTAAAAAAAAATTTAATACCATTTTCAGCGCCGTTCGAAGAGATAATCTTAGCTCTTGTTTCTCCATTTAGCATGATTGAATATAAAATTGAGTTTGTGTTTTAGTTTTATTATGTTGTTTGTCAGATTTGCTCACCTAGGCACCTTTAATGAGATTCGCTGTTTACTTTATGTATCTTACTTTCTTTTTCCAGTTTTATTTGTGCTATACCGCTTGGTACATGTTTCTAAAAACTAAGTTTAGGAGGGATAGAACGGTTGCTTTATGTAAACGCATTAACACTTTTACGTATTTATTATGCCTTGATGTATTGTAATTTTGCGGGTAATTTCTAATAGTGTATTTCGTAATGTTCCATACTAAATTAATGTTACGTCGTTATTTTATGATTTATATTTTACAATACGGAAACACTTAGACAAGATATTGGTATTAGAAGTAAGAGCAATAAAGTTTGTCTGATCTTGATAATATTATTTGGTGAAAAACTACTGTAATCAGAGAATGGGTCAGGTTTTATTTAAAAACAATAACGAGCTAGGTGGTGCAGTTGTGAAGCACTGGAACCGTATTCGGGAGAGCACGGGGTTCGATTTTCGACCCAACTGTGGTTTTCCGCAAACAATTTTAGCGACTACCAGGATGGTTCCTTTTTCACTCCTGCGTCTCTGAGCAACTTCTTCCGTCTTTAACGACCTCGCTTGCCGACCGGACGTTAAGCCCTAGANTTTTCACTCCTGCGTCTCTGAGCAACTTCTTCCGTCTTTAACGACCTCGCTTGCCGACCGGACGTTAAGCCCTAGATACATTCAAAAATACGGCAAGAAAAATGCTCAATTACACTGGAGTTGAAAAACTTTTATCGTCAGTAATATTGTTGTCCTTTCACGTCGAAATATATTCTTGTCGAGATACGGAGACTGTCGAGAAAACTGAAGACCTCTGACACCTCTGCATTTCTCTCTAGAAATGTATCTTTCACGCACCAAGTGTACCATAACTTGGCGGCACATTAGTGAGCAGGTCAGGGGAACAGAGGACGTGAGTTCGCTCCGATGGTTACACAGTGTTATTTGTTTGCAGCAGGAGAAGTACCATTCGCCTGGCAGTACATACGGCGCGTTGTGAAACCAACCCATTTGCAAATATTAATATTGTAGGTGTGATTCAGGGACACTGCTGGGCCCCATAGCCAAGTTGGGGTCCCTTAATACGCTTATGTATTGAAGACACTACTGCAATAAATGCCCTAACATAAGACACATTGCTCCATAGAGCCCGTAAGTATGGATAAGGTAAGGATATGAGATGCGGTAGAAAATGAGACACCAATGTCGAAGCCTCTGCATAGTGCTGCGGTCTGTTGCTGCGCGTAGGAACTAAAAGCTAGAGAAATTTTGGCGTGTGCGGACAACACGTGGTCATTGTAGTCACAGCCCCTGAGCGTGGTTACTGTTCTTGTTTGAGGGGCAGCGGAAGGTGTGATTTAAGTCTTCGTGTGTTTTGATTTCCCAGATGTAAAAAATGGGCAGTGGTTCCTGTAACCCGCAGAGTTTCAATGCGAGGTCTTGAGAGCCGGTGATGGTGAGGCGAGGTGAGTATGGAGCAGCGCCGGGATGAAAAGGCGGGGGAAACGGGAGATCACCGAGTAAACCCGCCGACCAGCGGCATCGTCCGGCACAATTCCCACATGCGAAAGTCCGGGAGCGACCCCGCCGGGAATCGAAGGTGAGTAGTCTAACCACTATACCACTGCGGCCCCTGCAGTTTTAAAGCATCAGATAAAATATTATATATAAGCTATATATATATATATATATATATATATATATAGCATCGTGTTCATTGTGAGTCACAGGGGAAATAATACTAGAGAAGTGGTATATGAGACACTATAATGGTATTAGTATGAGACTGTCTCATTTAACCACCGCATTTTCATACCAATGCAATGCTAACACTATACTTCGTTTCATATACCAAGGAAAAAATGAGTCCCAAGTGACAAAGTGGGCAGTTAAAAATATATGATGAAATATAGAGAAGCCGTTATATTATGGGGTAATGGTAATCTAACAGCAGCTCAAACTTATAATATTCCAAATTTGACTCTATCCGGGCTATTCAGTTAGTTTTCCGACTGGGCCACTTACAAATAATTGCAATGCTTGGTGGGTCACTCTCACTTACAAAAGCGCTGCTCACTTATAGTCAGTTATTTACCTGAATATGTAATAAATGAAATAATGGATAACTAGAAGTATTACACTAGTGATAGCTACAACTGACGTAAAATAAGAAATTTTATTAAAATGTATATTTTAAAACCAAGAATTGCTGATACAATATTTTGTCTGTAGGAAAGTCTGGCGGGCCACTAATGAAATGGACCTGCTTCGATGGTAAGAGGAAAAAATTAAACAGAAAGCAAATGACGCAGGCAACAAACGATTCACACTTAACCCTTCTTTGTTTCTTGTTCGCAAACAATAATGTATTTAAATGTTTACACTATTTTAAAACTCACACTTATAAAATTAACTACAGATCTCCTCGTACAAGAGCTTAAAATCTCTAGTGGATAGAGTTCACTCACACTGATGCAGTAAACTCTTATTCCACATATGACAACAATATTTCGAGTATTTCCTTTCACATAGCAGACTGGAATATCACTATTATATGTATTAATTTACAAGATGCTTTTCACACGTATAACAGATAGATGGCGAAGTACAAGTGAGAATTTACGATAAATCTCACAGAGGGTAGAACCTCTTGGACAATATAGCCTATTAGGCAGACTTGTTGGTCAGACTGATGTGTACTCTCTGTTCCTTAGAAGTGCTACTTCAGCTCGAAGGTTTAATTTTTTACTCCAAATAAACTGGCGATCACTTCGTAACCATGTGAACATGTCTTTAGGTCCAGAAGTTTTCCTACATACTAAATGAGTTCACTTGGTTCCTGACTGAACCTCTCATCAGGTACACTTATCAGTGTGCCAGTCACATGATGAGGAGATGTATGTCTGATCTCTTGCCGCAAGGAGTAAAACGAATCCTCGTTCTCGTAGGAATGAATAATCTTCTTTGATAATGTTCTCGTCCTACTTGATGAATGCTGGATGTCCGTGGAGTCTGAAAATATAAGGCACGAGTAAAATAGTGATATGCACGGCAATATTTATTTATTTGGGACGATATACATCTGTGAGAGTCTAATTCATCCACGACGATCACAAGGTTAACATGGGGGTACCAAATCATCTTGCTAAAATTAAAATGCTTCAAGATTGGTACCATCATTTCTGCAGCCAAAATAAACTGAAATAATCTTATGTTGGGCACAATTCTATCTGANGCTTCAAGATTGGTACCATCATTTCTGCAGCCAAAATAAACTGAAATAATCTTATGTTGGGCACAATTCTATCTGCAGTGGCTTATATATCGGGACATTTAGGTAAGTTAGATTGCATTACCAAATGCATAAACAGCTGGGAGCTGTTGTCTTCATGTGTGTAAGAAGTCCACTTGGCAGTAAAATCTTGTGTTGTTTTCAGACTTTAGTGAATATGGTTCATCTCGGCATTACTTGGAGTGTCTTCAAATACCGCATGTATTACTGTGTAATGTGTTGATCGTACGTTACATTTTTCGAACTAATATTGTGTCAACGAGTCACGCTTGCATTCTCGTCAACTGGACTATAAACTTACGTGCATACCACCCGGCACGTGAGTGTGCCGTGCCGAACCAATGCCAGTTGGGGGGAAAAACAGTTGAGACGCAATACGTGTGTGTGCACGTTTGACTGCCGGGGTGAAACCTGAGACGCACGCCTCACGGCCGCTGAGGCTTTGGCCTACCCGGAGCTTTATTCCGCGCTAGAGGCAGAGAGGCGCGGGAGCGATAAGGGCGACACTGTCTCGCGCATCATGTACGCCATAGCCCCTAAGCTAACGGATCTGAACTGGCGTGTAGTGTTCTCGTCGCACTGCGTGTACCTATGGGGCTTTCAGCGGTGACCCTAATATGTTACTGGTAGAGAGTCTGCAGGAAGTTCCAAGGCAGGACCGTTGAGTAGTTTCGTACGGATCCGATGCGTATATTTTGAGCTACCGCGCTTTGAAAAAGCCATTTTCAGTGGTTTTTTTTTCGGAGTACTCGGAAACGATGTTCCTGACGTCGGTGAAATTTTGAAAGGACTCAAGAGCCCTCCTCCAAAGTGTGTGTTTTTTCCGTAGACCAGAGCATTAGACGCACGTTGAATAGTACACAGTTGTGTACACTGTGTTTTAATGGGTTAACGCCGGAAATACCGTGCGTGATGGCTCTCCATGCTGCATTAATCCCAATGCACGCCTAAAAGCGTCGCACAAACGCATGCATTTCTTACCAAATACATGGACTAATATAAACACTCTCGTGACGTTTGGCTGAGTTACTGCCAGCAAATTGCTGTGTGTCTCTTCGCAAAAGCCCATTGAAGAAGCGAGTGAGAGAGAGAGAGAGAGAGAGAGAGAGCAGAGCGCCAGTGGAAATGTTGGTAGGCGCGAGATAAGAAACTGGGCATCAAAAAGAGCCAGTGTTATAAAAAGTGAAAGCCAAATGAGAAAATAGTGCGCAGAAGTCCAAAAGGTGTCGGGCGAGTCGGGAGAGTCCATTGCCGCTGCATGAGAAGGAGCGGGGTTGTTCAGTTTACTAGCGACAGCGGCCGAGAGCGGTTGAACGAGAGCTGCTCGGCGCGTGCATATTCCACGTCGAAAAAACATAAGTCGCGCAGCGAGATATTTAACAGCACGGAAGTAGAGAGGGATGCTATAGTCCATTCGTGGTTTCTTCACACTTTTAGAATCAAACCTTTGAAATATGACCCCAGAATGACTCGCTTGGTTGTTTCGTAAATATGCCATGTATCACAATTGTTTCATATTTGTGTGAACTTAAAAAAGTACCTTATTTTTGGTTAAATTGAACTTTTACTTGCATTATATACAGTATATAAATTATAAAATTGCACTTATAATTAGTAAGGATGAATACAGGGGGAAAATAGGAGTGTTGGTAATACATAGTATGAAATAGTTCTTATGTAAACTTTTATTGCACTTAGTGAGCACGGATGCGGTGCACTGTCCCTTGGATGTAATTTTCTATAGAGCGTCCCACTCTTAGATTGCAGTCCGGTTAGAATGGCGCGCACTGTGGCCAGATTACTTCGTAACTGGCAGACTGAGAACCAAATGATTGGCGAAGGGGTTTGCCTGATTTAGAGAATTTTATCTGTTTACCTCCCTGACAATTCTTAAGAGAATCCAATCCTGCGACGCAAAGCTAAGCGGCTCCTATGAAACTGAAACTTATTAAGAAACCCTATCATTGTGTTCGCATGGCACGCACGGAATGTAAACGGCATATTTTTTTTGAGGCTGTAAAAATATAACTTATCAGGGAACAGTGTACGTAGGAACAAGGACAGCATCAACGACAGAAATCTTGTATTGGAAAGAGAGAGTGAGTGTCCAGTACACCTCACACTGCAATCTAAGAGTGAGGCGCTCTACACACTGTGATAAGCTTTCTTTCCATGAGTCGGACGAATATCCTGGAAGTTTATCTTTGGCAGGGCTTCAGGAAGGTGTGACATAACCGTGAATGGCTTTATCAGATAGGCGTGTACAGCGCCAGCAATGTCACGTAGTTACCCTCCCACCATCGGCGAGCGTTCTGCAAAGCCCTCCCCTACAATGCCACCCCTACGTCCCCTCGACCAGTCTTCTGCGATCCATCCTTCAGAGCTGCGCCAATATTATTTTCTCATTTGAACTTTACTATACACTCCTCTCTTTACCAACCAGTCCGGAGAGTTGAGACACAGAACAGGTTAGCACACAGAGGTAAAATGGCGCGTCGGTTCNGGCACGCACGGAATGTAAACGGCATATTTTTTTTGAGGCTGTAAAAATATAACTTATCAGGGAACAGTGTACGTAGGAACAAGGACAGCATCAACGACAGAAATCTTGTATTGGAAAGAGAGAGTGAGTGTCCAGTACACCTCACACTGCAATCTAAGAGTGAGGCGCTCTACACACTGTGATAAGCTTTCTTTCCATGAGTCGGACGAATATCCTGGAAGTTTATCTTTGGCAGGGCTTCAGGAAGGTGTGACATAACCGTGAATGGCTTTATCAGATAGGCGTGTACAGCGCCAGCAATGTCACGTAGTTACCCTCCCACCATCGGCGAGCGTTCTGCAAAGCCCTCCCCTACAATGCCACCCCTACGTCCCCTCGACCAGTCTTCTGCGATCCATCCTTCAGAGCTGCGCCAATATTATTTTCTCATTTGAACTTTACTATACACTCCTCTCTTTACCAACCAGTCCGGAGAGTTGAGACACAGAACAGGTTAGCACACAGAGGTAAAATGGCGCGTCGGTTCTTTTGATGCGGGCGCATCCACTCGCTGATTGACTACGCGAGGCTCTGGAAACGGCCGTCGCGTCTGGTCAGCCACTGCGTGCTGCACGAGACGACGTTCCGCCATATTGCTGGCCAGTGAGGCTATTTTAAAGTCGGGTTACGATGAAAAACGTGTACATAACGAACGTGTACATATGACAATGAAAGTAGGTATTCCTTACGGCACTGTTCATGGTCATCGTGTACGCAAACAGTCCTGACGTACACTGTAATCATGAACCATGCCATAAACAANTACGGCACTGTTCATGGTCATCGTGTACGCAAACAGTCCTGACGTACACTGTAATCATGAACCATGCCATAAACAATACCTACTTTCATTTCGATATTTACATGTTCTTTACGCACGCGTTTTTCATCGTAAACCGACCTTTACTGGCGTATGTGGCTCGAGTTCGCCATACACGCCNATGTTCTTTACGCACGCGTTTTTCATCGTAAACCGACCTTTACTGGCGTATGTGGCTCGAGTTCGCCATACACGCCACGGTTTCGGATCTGTATTCTTCACTGTTCAGTGATTGAGGTTGTTCGATGTGGGGACGTGGTAGCAGTGGCGGAACGAAGATTGGGGGAGGAAAATTACTCCTTGGTGAAGACCTTCACGTGACGGCAGTGCTCGCCGGGGCATGAAACCGATTGCGACACTGAAACCTTATGACAGAGGTCCAATCGATGTAACAGCGGTCACTATACTGCCTGCGTCTTACGTGGTGGCACTTGCTACAGCGCGGTTGTGGTGGGATGCCGTGGAGGGGGAAAGAACTGTGCGCCAAGCTTCGGCTATGTAACGTTCAACCTGAAAACATCGTGTGCTAGCTCGGACTGCCACCAAGGTGTCGGTAGACACTCTTTCTAGATAAGAAAATTCTAAAGATGGGAAAACTCGCACGATTGTGTGAGAAAGAGGACCAAGGGAAATAGGGATTATTTTCGTCCATCGTAATGGTAAGAAGAAAATCGATAGCTGCGGACCAGGAGAACCTCGCGTACCGGTGCAATTTATGCCAGGGTCCGGCTGTTGAGAAGCACTCATCTATAGCCTCCTCACGGTATCTTTACACTTTTTGATTCGAACCTTTGAAAAATCATCCCATGTACGATGTCTTAATATTTCATAAATATGTTATATATGATAAACGTTTTATACGTCTGTTAAAATAAAATTATCTTATTTATTGTTAAAATAAACTTTTACATATATTTTATTTTAATGATATTCCATTCATAATTAATACGAATAATTACAGAGAGAAACTAGGTGTGTTATTATTGGCTAGTAAGAAACCGTTATTTTGCAAAATATTATTAATGTGAGTGCGTACGAATGTTGTGCGTNGCTAGTAAGAAACCGTTATTTTGCAAAATATTATTAATGTGAGTGCGTACGAATGTGGTGCGTGTCCTTTTGGTGTAATTTTCTAGACTTAGTTAAGCTTCGTTTGCACGAGGCGTAAGAATAGCATGAAAGTTGAGTAGTGACATTTGTCCGGCACTTAAGAACGATGTCTTCAGAGTCGAAGAGGGTGAAATGGAATGAGAATGGAGCAGCGCTGGAATGCAAGGGCAGGGTAACGGGAGATNGTCTTCAGAGTCGAAGAGGGTGAAATGGAATGAGAATGGAGCAGCGCTGGAATGCAAGGGCAGGGTAACGGGAGATCCCATAAAAAAAACCGCCGACCAGTGACATCGTTCAGTGCGATTACCACTTGCGAAAATGTGGGAAGTGACCCGGCCTGGGATTGAACCCGGTTCGCCTTGGTGAGAGGCGAGCAGTCTAACTGCTAAGATATCGCGTCCCCTACTTCGAGAAATGTTTTTGTTTAAGAGTATAGGGAGCGTGCGAATGATGTGTGCTGTGCTCTTGCGACAGGCTCTGTAAGCTTTTGGTCTGCGCCACACTCGAACACTACCATCAGCTCTTACCAACTGATATCGGGACTCGTCATTCCAAGCCACGGTTTTCCAGTCGTGTAGTGTCCAACCGATATGGTCACGAGCCCAGGAGAGGCGCTGCAGGCGATGTCGTACTGTTAGTAAAGGCATTCGCGTCGGTCTTCTGCTGGCATAGATCAGTACAGCCAAAGTTCGCCGCACTGCCCTAGCGGACACGTCCGTCGTACGTCCCATATTGATTCCAGCGGTTATTTCACGCAGTGTTGCTTGTATATTAACACTGACCATTCTGCGCACACGTCGTTGGTTTCGGTCATTAAGTGCAGGCGGTCGGCCACTGCATTGTCCATGGTGGGAGGTTATGCCTGAAATTAGGTATTCTTGGCACACACTTGACACTGTGGATCTCGGAATGTGGAATTCCCTAACCATTTCCGAAATGGAATGTTCCAAGCGTCTAGCTCCAACTACTATTCCGCGTTCAAAGTCCGTTAATTCCCGCCTTNAATCTGTTAATTCCCGTTGTGCGGCCATTATCAAGTCAGAAACCTTTTCACATGAATCACTTGACTACAAATGAAAGCCCAACCAGTGCACTGCCCATTTGTACATTTTGTACCCGATACTACTGCGATCTGTTTATTTGCATGTTGCTATCCCATGACGTTTGTCACGTCTGTGTATTTCACAACAAAGCATTAAAAAATCCTCGTTTCTGGAATACACACATAAAACTGAAGGCAGTATTAACGGATTGATAAGTAATTATTGTTTATTTGGTCTTTTCTTATAGCGCTGAATACATGTGTAGTTTGGCGGTTGTGATGTAGAACATCACGCGTATATTACAGGTTTTTTATACACTAAATATCATCCCATCCTCCCTGGCGCATAGTGCNTGATGTAGAACATCACGCGTATATTACAGGTTTTTTATACACTAAATATCATCCCATCCTCCCTGGCGCATAGTGCTGCAAAGATTCTGTTTATCACACCCATTCTCTCTCCCTTAAAGCTTTCACTTTATTTTATATCTCCCTCACTCTCTCTTTCTCACTCACTCTCTCTCTCTCTCTCTCTATGTGTGTTTTCTCCTCCGTATTTTCTGGCACCCTATTCAGGTCCCTCCAAAACAATTTTCGAGAGGCCATCATTTCTCAGATTACAGCGGAACCAGTCCCCTCTCCTGCTTGATATAGCTAATGTCTCCTCTCTTGTGCTGCTGCTAGCACTATCTCATAGTTTATCTCGTTTGCCCACATTTCCTTCTCCATTTTTTTTCTGTACATCCACATCTCGAAGCTCGCTTTTCTTCATTTTTCAGTATGACGGACGAAAAATTCCGTGGTTTCAACTACCTGTAGGCTGTACGCTGGAACCTTGCTGTTGCTCACTGACTTCTGCCGCGGTGAGTAGCCAATTTGTTTGTTACTGGCTCGTGTTCTTCGAGAGCGTATCTTAACAACTGTAAATATATTAGAAATTTACTTTAAGCGTACACTCAGTATTCTAGCTTATGTTCTAATAAATTTGCGAAATTTTCCTTTTCTTGGTAATTTCCCGAATCTTCTGTACGTACAGAGTTCATATATGAAATTTGAAAAGCATATCTCGTAATACTGGCCTTCTTCGCGGAAGAAATAAAGGCTTATAAAATCANTTCATATATGAAATTTGAAAAGCATATCTCGTAATACTGGCCTTCTTCGCGGAAGAAATAAAGGCTTATAAAATCACATTTCTGCCCGCGTGTCTCTGCTTTGTGCGTAGATACGAACCTATGTATATGGTCCCCCAACCCCAAAAAACGTTTACCCCTGGATTTATTTTCCTTGAAACACATCGTACGTAGATGCAGTAAGACATAAGTGGTTAAAAACAGAAGTACGTACTGTATTTCGTACTTCTCAAAAATTCTAAATAGTTATTTTTTAAAGCTGCAATTTTACAATTTTATGTGCTGTGTCATAAATCACGAACGATTCGACTAACTTCAAACTAAATATGTTACACTACAGTTTTCGCTGTTAACATTAAACTCAGAAATTAGTGCTGTTAAAAAAAAAAAGCTTTTACTTTATACCCTGGTAACTATTAAACTGATTTCTGCCGAATTTGGCATACTAGTATTGCTCTGGAATCTCATACTTAATACTTATATGTGGTTTAAGAACACTGGCATCGTACTTTAAAATAGCGTCCAAATTAATATTTCAAGTTACAATTTCGTGTCATTAGAAATTTTTAAACAATTCACAACCAAACTTCTTACTTTGACAATATCCAATACTAGATATTAAATACTGAAATTTTTAGCCGATTTTGAGAGACATTTTATATGAAAATGCCACGTGAACAAACAGGGACCTTAGGAATATCGAATATCTCGGAAATTATGTAAACAATCATTACAACATTTTACATATAAATAGTGCTATGGTAGTTCACCATTCATATAAAATTTGCAAACAAACTAGTAGTATAATTAGGACATGTCGGCGGCCATATAGGATCCATATGACCCTGACTTTGACCTTGACCCAATGTTCATGACCTTGAATGACCTATAAAACCAAAAACAAAAAAAAATAAAAAATTATATTTTAATAAAAAATTATAAATGTTTTTTTTTAATTATTTAAAATTAAAAAAATTATAAAAAAAATTTAAATAGGAATGTTTGGATATAGAGAGAACTTAGAAACGGAGCCATCCAGGCGCCGTTCATGCTGTCATTCCGGTCAACTAACCACAATATTGTATATGGATGACCTCGAAATTCACCTGTGACCTTGACCTTGACCTGTGTATATGACCTTAAATGACCTTAAACCCAAAACAATCCAAAAAAATTTCTAAAAAATTATAAAATACCCAAAAAATTATTTAAAAAAAAAATTATTTAAAGATATGCACACAGGAGGTCCAGGTTTCGATGGCAGGTAGATCGGCTAAGCTCCCGAAACTACCGACCCTCGCCAGGTCGGTCGGTGTCCACCTCGTAAACCATGCTAGATTTAGATGACTTTAATCCAATTCCCGTGACTTTGAATGGCCTTGAAAATTAAAAGCTACCCAAAAATACAAAAGCCCAACATTTACAAACAAATTACAACAAAATCTCAAAAAACCCTTTACTCTTGACTCAAGACCCTTGATCCAAAAACCAAGGCCCTAGACCCAAGATCCAAGCCCCAACACACACGACCCAAGGCCAAATATTCAAGACTCAATACTTAAGACCTAAGACTCAAATCTCAAGCTTACAGACCCAAGACTCAAGACTCAAGAACCAAGACTTATTCAGCCGAATGCCACAAAATTTTACACACAAGTAGTGCTACCATTTGGCATGTACTCTTACATTTGATGCTAGGATGTGTACGCCCCACAGTTGGGAGCCAATTTAACTTGATGTATGTAGGCCCCACAGTTGTGGGCCAAATTAACTTGATGTATGATACATTAACTAGCGTTGCGCCCCACGTCCGGGCGCCACTTTAACTTGACGTATTTAGACCCCACGGTTGGGAAGCCGCTTTACTTGACGCTATACAGCCACTGTGGAAGACAGTGTGGCTTATAGTGTCGTTGTTAATGCCCCCAGGCACAGACTATAATGTGCTTGGAGGTTGAGGGTATTGCAATAATGAAGCCTTTTACTGTTGTATTTTGAAGGAGGAATATATTGTCTCGAATTCAACACAAATAAAATACATCAGCCCTTGACAGGCGTAGTACTGTGATAATTTGGGTACTCGGATTGACTNTTTGCTGATATCTCGAGAAATCCCTGCGCTCCACAGATCTCCCGGCAGGCTAGAGGCGTACGGGGATGAAGGGGGTGGCAGGGAGGCCTACACAGCAGGACATGCAGCAAGACACGTGTAACTGCGGTCCACCACCTGCCTCGTGCCACGTGTCGCCTGGATATTGAAGGGGAGGGGGGAGTGGTTGTGGACCAGCGTCGCTCTAAAATTCCTAAACCGTCACACGACACATTATTCAAGAGGAGTCCACAATGACACATTTTCTGTGAAATCGTTGTTTGCGCGTATTCGCGTATCTCGGTAAATATATGTTCTGGAAATACGACTTTTTTACCAGAAGAGGTCAAAAACAACTCTNCGCGTATTCGCGTATCTCGGTAAATATATGTTCTGGAAATACGACTTTTTTACCAGAAGAGGTCAAAAACAACTCTTTTTACCTATAAGTTATTTTTTTTCAGCATATTAAGTTCATTCATGGAGAAAAATAATAGTGAAAATCGTCAAATGTCGCATTTTTCAAGCGTGCCTATGCAGTTTACTCGAGCGGCGANATGGAGAAAAATAATAGTGAAAATCGTCAAATGTCGCATTTTTCAAGCGTGCCTATGCAGTTTACTCGAGCGGCGAGAGAAATGTACAAACATATGGGCCTAGCTTAATATGTAGGACTTCCTCGCTTGTAATAAAGTCCTACTGTTACAGATCTGATTTGCACAGTACAGGACCACGACGGAAACACTGCACGCCTTGCGCGTAGGGGCGATGAGCCACTAGGCGTGCGTGTTATTGTCGCCCGTATCGCTCTCTCGCTTCTTGACCTTGGACCTTGGACCTTGGCCGTGGACTCCTCTTAAGTGACGCACATACTTGAAATACCACGTACCTATAAATATTTGAGGTTAGCAAACATTGTTTAGCAAAACATTAGCCAGATTGCAACCGAAGTTAACGCTCCTAATCCTGCTNATATTTGAGGTTAGCAAACATTGTTTAGCAAAACATTAGCCAGATTGCAACCGAAGTTAACGCTCCTAATCCTGCTCCCCTAATACAGTTCGTTGCATTCCAGACTTCGTGACGAGGGGTTCTGGGTTCGAGTCCTGTGTAGGGCCTATTTGTAACTGTCTCCCTAGCACTGCTTATGTTTCTCGTTCCATCTCTACTGAAAGACGTCAAGGCCAGCCTACAATCGACACTTTTCAGAACTTCATCAAATTAAAGTAGGCTCATAGATTCCTGTAACTGTTGTTGGTCTCCGAATAATTTATAGTATCTTATACACATCTGTTTATTTTTTGTGTTGTCTTTCCACTTAATATGTCATTATCCTGGTTTTATCTACTATATTTGTCGCTAAACTAATAACTATATTCCCTTAATCGGCAGATAACTTCATTATTTTTCGTAGATATTTGCCATATTTTCCAGTTAAATCGTAAAAGATGAATGTGTTAACATTTTCGTCCCACCAGTTTGTTCCACTCAGTACTGGACCTTTAATTTAAGACTGATTGCTTTATGCTTCTTCTCTTATTGCTTACTTTCTGCTTTATACAGCGATTCGTAAATTAAAAGAGAATCCTAAAACAATTTACAACACTTCCATTAACAACAAATTATTTAATTTTACTACGTTGCGAGTTAAACTGTACATAAAGGAAGATATTGATANAACACTTCCATTAACAACAAATTATTTAATTTTACTACGTTGCGAGTTAAACTGTACATAAAGGAAGATATTGATATACCTTTATAATTCTTAATTAAACATTTTGTTTCGTACTCTTGAGATTTAATTGAAATACCGTTTTGTTGGTTTTTTTAATTTCCTGACCAATTTTCTCAAATCGCTATCGCCATTTCGCCAAATTCGCCGAAGAAGAAATTTGGATTCCCTTGGTATAGTGCCGCAATGAAACCTCCGCGAATAATAAATAATATATCCTTTTGTAAATTTAACCTTTGATATTCCTTTCCACGTACGATCAATGAATTCTTTCCGTCTCCCACGTCTCATGTACTTCAAAGTCAGCTCTGCATACACCACCCTTTCGGTTCGTTTGATTAAAAATAACATGGGGTGTGGCTGTGTCGGGGAGACGGCCGTTTGTTTTGCGTGAATACGTCTACGGTTATACGTTCCCGGCACCGCTTCCCTCGATCATATGGCGTTTCGTGCGTATCACTGGATTGCTCTTGAAATACTCTTCCCGACCATATACAATTGTTGTATTTCGACTTGGCTTTTGACGAGTACATTCCGACATTTGGTTAAGTTAAAATTTTTAAACTCATAAAATTTCACCACAACCACGTCACACAAATGTTTTATACACTCTATCGATTGATCTCGACGAGAGCTGTTGATTAAAACTTAAACGAGCGTCGTAGCTACTCCGCGTCAAAAGTTATACTACGCGGAAATTATGAGACGTGGTGAAACGAACTCAACATGGCGGTGCCCCCACCCCTGCCGCGCACGATGCTTCACAGTCCTCACTCAACGTAACAAATTCTTTGATACTTTGGCAATCGAGTGGTGTAATTTAATTTTAGATGTTTGCGATAGATTCGGAGCTGCAATGGCAAATTCTATCCCCGATTTTGCTATCATTATATTTTCTGGATTGTCCACTATGGTTGCAAATTTAAAGACATATTCACGTCAAAACTCCAGCAGAAATGTTTTGTTTTGCAAACATGGGTTCAACCTATGCTCCAATGTTAAGCCAACGGTGGACAAACAACGTTGGCTAAATATCAAAACGATACTCGGGCCTACGTTGGCCCAAACGTCATTTTATTAGTTGGACAGAAACCAAAGTCAAACTGTTTACCAATCAAAGGGTATCTTAAGATTTACAACATTGGTATTATTATACGTGTTATACATACACAATTCGAAACGTTGAACAACGTTCTGCCAACATGAGTTAGTGATGATTTAAACAAATGATAACCAACTTTCGACAATTAAATAAACTGGTATCTTCACAAAGGCAGTTATGTGTGCGATCCCGTTACAAACAATATTGCGAACATGTAAGCAGTGGAGGTGGGCGCGAACCTATGGCCTTTGCGTTACCATAGATACTTCTCTGCAGCAGCAGATAAGTAATATGAATTTCACTGTCATTTCAATTAATTATAATATTAGATTCCTTGACGTATTAATGCGACACATTTTACTACTTTCCAACTGCGTTTGACTATCGCCCCATGCTAAATTACTTATGTTGTTTAAATGATACCTTACACGCTTTCTAATATGGCGTATATTTCTTATTAAGCCTTTTATTTAGTCAAAAACTAACAACGTCGTAGGATAGAATTTATCTTACATATGTGAGAAACTGTAATGAAAACTGGTGCTTATTAATACATACAGGTTTTTTTATTTCAATATAATATTCATCCCCCATAAGCCAACATAAATCAGTTTCATCCAAACAACAAATGCCGAAATATAATACTTAATTCCACTGTTCATTCCATCCAAATTTGTATATTTATTAGACGTTAGTTACCTCAAATGGTACAAAACACTAATTTTGTAAGAAGTACTCTATTCGTTTAATTACATATTTAAATTTTTGCTTCAAGAGTTTTCATTTACAAAGATTAAAATAAATTTTAAAGGAAGTCTCTCATATTAATATAATTTTGAATTTTGCCTGGAAATAATGCTGGATCAAAATTCAATTTCTAATTTCATTCCAAAACACGGGCAAAATATTTGGATTCCAATACAACGTATTTCGAAACCTTCAAACCAAATATCGAAAGGTATAGGTGTTGGCTAAATATACGAAAAACTACCAGTTACAACACTGTATTTTCTAACTATTTAGTAATAAATACGCTAAAAACTACACACAGTTTATTTTTAAAGGATCGCTTGTCTAAAAAAAAACCTTAACGACAAAACAAATAAAAGGCATTATAAACAATTTTTATTCCTAACAAACTAATAATATTATATATTGACTTAATCATTGTAATACGGCGTTGACACAATATAACAAAAAATACATATCAACCACTGTTATGGACACAACATTGTATCAGCACATAAAAATAAGCATTTAAAAGAAAAATAATTCTGAAAAAACTTAACATCTGTGAAAATCAATATATTTTTCTGTTTAAAACAATTGTTTTTTTCTCTCTCTTTCTTTACATATATACATATATGTATATGTTATCATATAAACATACAGACCGTTTGACTGACTGACTTGAGTGACTAATCAGTACTCAACCTCACCCATTGTCCCTATAAACATTAAATTGGGAGGAAACATTCATTATCTAATGCAGGCAGCCACCAAGGAAGGATTTTTCCAAATTCAACTACTTAAGAGGTGAAATTATTAAATGTTTTTATATAGAAAAAAATATTAAATTGGCCTGTTAAATTTTAACTCTTTGAAAGTACAATATAAATAAACAATTTAACATATGCTTGAGAGTTTCTTAGAAATAAACAAATACTAAAACTTCGTAAAAGTATTCTAAATAACAAAGCGTTGAATAGGACTACGCAGGACGGAAAGAGTAGCAAAATCGTAATGGTTAGTGCGACAGTGTTGCTTACGGGTTATTTTTGCCAAACTTTACCAACGGTGCCGAGAGGAACGCGTGCCGACGAAGTCAAAGCGTGGCTCAAGAGATCTTGTTTGATGCCCCTCGATTAATGTGCTGAACCTTGCCAAAAAAAAATACGAGAGTGCATCTGAGAGACGAAGTGTCTGCCGGTAAATTTTCAGACCTTCTGTTCCAACTAGGAAACATTGATTATCCAGGAACGCACGGCATGATAACTATCCCACGCAGTTGTGCACTATAGCAACTACAGTTCTGGAGCTGACAGCAAAAATGTGTCGACAAGTTGCCCAAATACAGGACCAGCCTATGGAATGGCCGTTATGACCTCTAAAAACGACCAAGCAACGGTCATCAATGACATTTTGCTTAAATCAATAGACACGGTGGTACAGAGAAAGCAGTTCCTTATCCAGTGGAATTTNCCGTTATGACCTCTAAAAACGACCAAGCAACGGTCATCAATGACATTTTGCTTAAATCAATAGACACGGTGGTACAGAGAAAGCAGTTCCTTATCCAGTGGAATTTTTGAATACTCTTAATCAACCGGGTATCCCATACCATTGGCTTTTACTGCGTGTGGGTACACCTGTTATGTTGCTCAGGAATTTGAAGCGGCCGAAACGTTGTAATGACACTGGGCTGCGAGCCAAAGCTGTACATCGCAATGCAGTCGAGATCACTATTTTAACTGGATCGGCTCAGGAAGTACCAGTGTTTGTGCCACGTATCCCATTGNGATGTTTGCGATAGATTCGGAGCTGCAATGGCAAATTCTATCCCCGATTTTGCTATCATTATATTTTCTGGATTGCCCACTATGGTTGCAAATTTAAAGACGTATTCACGTCAAAACTCCAGCAGAAATGTTTTGTTTTGCAAAAATGGGTTCAACCTATGCTCCAATGTTAAGCCAACGGTGGACAAACAACGTTGGCTAAATATCAAAACGATACTCGGGCCTACGTTGGCCCAAACGTCATTTCATTAGTTGGACAGAAACCAAAGTCAAACTGTTTACCAATCAAAGGGTATCTTAAGATTTACAACATTGGTATTATTATACGTGTTATACATACACAATTCAAAACGTTGAACAACGTTCTGCCAACATGAGTTAGTGATGATTTAAACAAATGATAACCAACTTTCGACAGTTAATAAACTGCTATCTTCACAAAGGCAGTTATGTGTGCGATCCCGTTACAAACAATATTGCGAACATGTAAGCAGTGGAGGTGGGCGCGAACCTATGGCCTTTGCGTTACCATAGATACTTATCTGCAGCAGCAGAGAAGTAATATGAATTTCACTGTCATTTCAATTAATTATAATATTAGATTCCTTGACGTATTAATGCGACACATTTTACTACTTTCCAACTGCGTTTGACTATCGCCCCATGCTAAATTACTTATGTTGTTTAAATGATACCTTACACGCTTTCTAATATGGCGTATATTTATTTTTAAGGCTTTTATGAAGTCAAAAACTAACAACGTCGTAGGATAAAGTTTATCTTACATATGTGTGAAACTGTAATTAAAATTGTGCTTATTAATACATACAAGTTTTTTATTTCAATATAATATTCATCCCCCATAAGCCAACATAAATCAGTTTCATCGAAACAACAAATGCCGAAATATAATACTTAATTCCACTGTTCATTCCATCCAAATTTGTATATTTATTAGTCGTTAGTTACCTCAAATGGTGCAAACCACTAGTTTTGTAAGAAGTACTCTATTCGTTTAGTTACATATTTAAATTTTTGCATTAAGAGTTTTCATTTACAAAGATTAAAATAAATTTTAAAGGCAGTCTCTCATATTAATATAATTTTTAATTTTGCCTGGAAATAATGCTGGATCAAGGTTCAATTTCTAATTTCATTCCAAAACACGGGCAAAATATTTGGATTCCAATACAACGTATTTCGAAACCTTCAAACCAAATATCGAAAGGTATAGGTGTTGGCTAAATATACGAAAAACTACCAGTTACAACACTGTATTTTCTAACTATTTAGTAATAAATACGCTACAAACTACACACAGTTTATTTTTAAAGGATCGCTTGTCTAAAAAAAAACCTTAACGACAAAACAAATAAAAGGCATTATAAACAATTTTTATTCCTAACAAACTAATAATATTATATATTGACTTAATCATTGTAATACGGTGTTGACCCAATATAACAAAAAATACATATCATCCACTGTTATGGACACAACATTGTATCAGCACATAAAAATAAGCATTTAAAAGAAAAATAATTCTGAAAAAACTTAACATCTGTGAAAATCAATATATTTTTCTGTTTAAAACAATTGTTTTTTTCTCTCTCTTTCTTTACATATATACATATATGTATATGTTATCATATAAACATACAGACCGTTTGACTGACTGATTTGAGTGACTAATCAGTACTCAACCTCACCCATTGTCCCTATAAACATTAAATTGGGAGGAAACATTCATTATCTAATGCAGGCAGCCACCAAGGAAGGATTTTTCCAAATTCAACTACTTAAGAGGTGAAATTATTAAATGTTTTTATATAGAAAAAAATATTAGATTGGCCTGTTAAATTTTAACTCTTTGAAAGTACAATATAAATAAACAATTAAACATATGCTTGAGAGTTTCTTAGAAATAAACAAATACTAAAACTTCGTAAAAGTATTATAAGTAACAAAGCGTTGAATAGGACTACGCAGGACGGAAAGAGTAGCAAAATCTTAATGGTTAGTGCGACAGTGTTGCTTACGGGTTATTTTTGCCAAACTTTACCAACGGTGCCGAGAGGAACGCGTGCCGACGAAATCAAAGCGTGGCTCAAGAGATCTTGTTTGATGCCCCTCGATTAATGTGCTGAACCTTGCCAAAAAATACGAGAGTGCATCTGAGAGACGAAGTGTCTGCCGGTAAATTTTCAGACCTTCTGTTCCAACTAGGAAACATTGATTATCCAGGAACGGACGGCATGATAACTATCCCACGCAGTTGTGCACTATAGCAACTACAGTTCTGGAGCTGACAGCAAAAATGTGTCGACAAGTTGCCCAAATACAGGACCAGCCTATGGAATGGTTGTGTGAAGTAACCGTTATGACCTCTAAAAACGACCGAGCAACGGTCATCAATGACATTTTGCTTAAATCATTTTAAGGGGAAGAAAAGGTATACAATTCAATAGACACGGTGGTACAGAGAAAGCAGTTCCTTATCCAGTGGAATTTTTGAACACTCTTAATCAACCGGGTCTCCCATACCATTGGCTTTTACTGCGGTGGGTACACCTGTTATGTTGCTCAGGAATTTGAAGCCGCCGAAACGTTGTAATGGCATTAGACTGCGAGCCAAAGCTCTACATCGCAATGCAGTTGAGATCACTATTTTAACTGGATAGGCTCACGAAGTACCAGTGTTTGTTCCACGTATCCCATTGGTTCCCAGTGACCTCCCTTTTAAATTCAAGAGACTGCAGTTTCCCCTCAAAGTGAGCTTCGCGATGACGATAAACACGTCTCAGGGGCAAACTCTGAAACTCGCCGGTGTTGAGCTGTGAGGCAGGACTGTTTCTCCCGCCGTCAGTTTTACGTGGCGTGTCACGTGTAAGCTCACCCCTCAGCCGGGTTGTCTTGGCGCCACCCACTAGGACGGCAAACAACATTGTTTACAAATAAATAGCCTATTGTAAAAAGCCTAACTAACATGACACGGCCGATTGCAAATAACAGCTCCAAACTTAACATCCTTAGATGGTTGTACATTGTTGGCCCAGCGGAAACATACAACCTAAATGGCGACATTAGACTTTCTAACAATTAACCAACGNATGGTTGTACATTGTTGGCCCAGCGGAAACATACAACCTAAATGGCGACATTAGACTTTCTAACAATTAACCAACGTATGACCAACAAAGGAAATTTTAAATAAAACGGACTGTACTGAAAAGAATAATACAGATAAAAAAACGTATGAAATTATTGTTTTATTTTATTATAAATATAGCATTTCTTATTGGTGGCGCAAAGCAGGTTACACGGTGTTGGCGCAACTTAAAAATAAGAATTAAATACCAACTCTTATATCCAAATATTGACACAGCATATGACCAACCAAATATAGTCAAAGAGAAATTATATAATATCTTGAAAAACCACGTTGTTTATAATATACAAAAAAAAAAGAGCATTCTTATAAATACTTCATACGATGCGAAAATATATATTTGTGTACATATAAAACGATTCTTCCTAAAAGTGGCTTTCTGATGGGTATATAATGTTGGACCACCGAAAGTATAAATACCAAATGCCGACGTAATGTTTCCGAACAAACAATCAACAAATACCCAAGACCGTAAATAAAAAAAAAAAAAAAAAAAAATGGTTTGTGTGTTTAAAAACGTGGCTTTTTAGACACCATGCTAAATTATTGTATTTTCATCCCAGATATAGTAATTTCCGTTCCAACCATAATGTTGGTTAAATGATGTTCGCCCAACGTAACATCAAGTATCAATTACCAAACTTTGTGTATCCAGCACTGACACAACATATAACCAACTGAACATATTTCTAAGAGCAAGGATTTCATGTTAGTTCTTGAAAAACCTTCGTAGTTCGTAAAATGCAAGAAAAGGGCATTGTTGAGAATCATAACGTTTGTTCCATAATGTTTCATAAAATGTTGGCTGCATAACGTTTGCCCAACAGACAAATACATATAAAATAACGGCAGTATGTTCACCAACTTCTTCCTAATCATCAACCATCTATTTTAATGATTAAAATAATTTCACTGGCGATATGTTGTTACATTTTCTGTTTTATGGCATAGTTGTCTAGCTGGCGCCAAGTAATCTCATAACTTTTTCATACTAGCAAGCTTTCGTTGGCGTTAGCCCAACGTTGTGTTAAATTGTGTGTTCCAGGCCAACATAAGCCGATTTTACTTTCCCAACCTTCGTACATTTGGTCCTACAGTTTGTATAACGTAGGTTTCAACTGGAGATATTGTCGTGTGCAAACCTTAAGAAATATTGATTACCATAACAAGTTTTTTTTTTTAGTTTACATATTTATTACTCATTAGTTTTAATTAAATTTCATCATGCCTGCCTTTCATAATTCTGTTACTTATAAAATAGAATTACTTCCACACTATTTTATTTTTATAACGTGATATTGTATGTAAAATCAGGTTAAAATACTGTTTTTATTCCGTTATTCTTTCAGGAGATTTCTGCACGGTATCTGTCACTCCATTGCTACACAATTTTTGCTTTTGAAATTAATACTTACACTTATTTCCTGTTATATCTCATTCCTGCATTAGCAAATAAGGTTAAGTAGGTCCCCGTCTCATTCGTGAGGTTACAATTTCGATCTTCGTAATCTGTGCTTGAGAGGTTTTCACACGTGGTCCGGAATAGGGAAGCATACAGAAGTGAAACAGCGAGGTGGTGCCTGTGATGAAGGCGTATCCGTTCACTGGTTAGCTGCGTAAGGATTTGGAAGTGGGCATTGAGTCTGATTGNGTCACTCCATTGCTACACAATTTTTGCTTTTGAAATTAATACTTACACTTATTTCCTGTTATATCTCATTCCTGCTTTAGCAAATCAGGTTAAGTAGGTCCGCGTCTCATTCGCGAGGTTGCAATTTAGATCTTCGCAATCTGTGCTTGAGAGGTTTTCACACGTGGTCCGGAATAGGCAAGCATACAGATGTGAAACAGTGAGATGGTGCCTGTGATGAAGGCGTATCCGTTCACTGGTTAGCTGCGTAAGGATTTGGAAGTGGGCATTGAGTCTGATTGGTTACTGCTTGAAACGGAAGATTCCCTATTGGCTGCACAGCCCGTTGGCCAATAAGCTACCGGCTAATGACTTTCCAATTTTTTTCTGGCGAGTTACGCCATTTTCCTGGCGTGTGCACTCTAAGTCCGAATCAGTGATATCAACCAGTGAAATAATATTCACTGAAAGTCAGCTGATAAGCTACTGCCGACTACCGAGTCAAGCAAATTAACTGGGAACAAGTGACTAACAGCCGTTGTATTCTTGACATTTAGTGGAAATCACAAATAAATCAGTGAAATGCAGCCAAAATTTAAATGAGTTATATGCCACTGATTACCGTTCCCTCAATTTTCACTGTTTTCACTGATTTGGATAAATAATCACTGTTTACAGAGTACGGCTGGAGTTTGTGTTTCACTTGTGTATTCTGTGGCGTGGTTTCCCAATCAACTCCAGGTAAACATTGGAACAATACTGTGGCACACACCTCCTCCCCTATCCATAGCTTAAATCGGTGATATTTCGCGAAACAATCTGAGTACATGATGTTTTCTAGCACGCTATTCAGGCATTTGCAAGTTTTTCTTTTTTACTGGTTATAACCTTGCCTTGGCCAATAGTTACCAGTTGCCTGTCTAGCCAGGATACTCAACATTTGATTTACCACAAGAAAAGACCTAACGTGTCCATCGCGTGCACAGTTCTACGCACGAAGAAACAACTCACTGAACCGTTCATATCAAACGATGGTATACAATCCTGAAGCATGTCTCGTCGCAGAATGTTTTTTTTTCATCAAGTCATTGGCACTGTTCATAGCTCACGCTCAGAACTGATCACTTTATACCAAAGGAAGCGGTCGTTATCCTTATTTCCATCGAGGGCCACGGTGGCTGAGCGGTTAGCACGCTCGCTTCACACCAAAGTGAACCGGGTTCAATCCCCGGCCAGGCCACTCCCGTATTCTCGCATGTGGGAATCGTGCCGGGCGATGCCACTGGTCAGCGGGTATTCTCGGGGATCTTCCGTTTCCACCCGCCCTTTCATTCCGGCGCTACTCCATACTCACCGCAATCATCCTCGCCGGCTCTCAAGATATCGCTGTTAAGAGCCTCATATATCTCTTCACTCATTCTTCACTTTAGAATTATTGAGCATAATGGACTTCCACATTGGATTATCATCTATCTTACGAAACCATACTCTAGTGTTTGTCCTACTTATCCTAAATAGTTTCTTTATATTACTTATTTCATCTACAACACAATTTTTTTTCTGAACATTATTTACAACTATTGCTTACTTTTCTGACTTCATTCCATATAATCTATTCTACCAGAACAAACTCGTAATATAATTTTTTTTTATTTCTTTTAATATTATCAAACTCGTAACTCCAGCAGCTGACCCTTGATGTGTATATGCCCTTACTCCGTGTGTTATACTCAGCGTTCACGTTCCTCATATCTCTTTACGTAATTACAATAAAGTTCTCTCGCTGTGTTTCTTTTATCTCAGCTCGGATTACATTTCTCTCTCTCTCTCTCTCTTACTCCTCTTCTTCGCAGCCTTACAATACAACACAATCCGCTAATGCAGTGCAGTCATTTTCTTCATTCTCCGTGATTCCACTTGCTTCACACACGTATTCCAGTCCTGCAGATATGCGGATGAAAATGGCAAGGAAAATACGCGAGTGCTGGGAGATGGTTGGTTTTAACACTGTTTACCTTGCGCGTCACAAGTCACAGGAACGATTTACTGTTACAGTGAAACTCTTCATAAGGTCCACGCAAACACTTGCTTAGAATATGATCTCCTATAGCACTTCTTCTATTGGAGTTCCCAAGCAGTACTCCATTCCGTTTGCTCAACCAATTTTACTTTAAGCCTCGGCAGGCATCAGAAAGTCTGGTTTGGATGGGCACTACGCACCATGATAATACTTCTGTCGACCTAAACTTAGTGACATTACTAGAACTTAGCGAATAGAAAACCCCCGGGGACTATGTCCTTTTTTTACAAAAGTTAGTGTGGTCTGCTCGACGAAATAAATATACGCATGTGCTCTTTATAATGTAACGCATTTTCTTGACCCAATGGGCGGTGTGAATAAAAACGAGTAGGACAAGTAAATACTTGAATATATTAAAATGACAAGTAAACGCCAAAATTGAAGTGAATAAAACAAGTATTTACTCTTACTCGCGAGTAAATACTTGACAGGCTAGTAAAACCCCGAAAAAGGACAATTTTGGTGTGAATAAACGCAAGTAAATACTTCTGTAGCAAGTAAATACTCGTCCATTCGCAAGTCAACCCGACCCCAGACTTGCAGTCGTACTTGTACACGAAAGATGGCTGCATTTATGAACCTGCGTGGTGTGAAACATTATAGAGACCGGCGTGATATAAGTCCCGATCTATCTAAGGGACTATTACGGTTTGAGAGCGAAAACGTAGATTTTCTCACTTCACACTTTCTTGATGAAAACACTGATGCAAGGGGTGGGGGATTAACTGCACGGAAAAAGATGGAAATTTTTCTGAGATACGTTAGTGATCCAGGATTCCAAAGTGGCGTTGCCAACGACGTGGGGGTTGAAAGAAGTACCGTCAGCCGAACATTTTCAAGTGTATTGGATAAAATAGTGTCGAAGTCTGAAGATTGGATTAAATTTCCACGCACTATTGAAGATATGGATCANACGCTTTATTCACATCGGTTTACTTGGAGTTTAAATACTCGTTACACTTGACTTGTAAGTAAATACTCGTCGTACTCGTTTTTATTCACACCGCCCAATAGCTAAAGTATGTAGAACTTAAACTTATGCCAATTTACAAATAATGTATCTTGAATGGGCATTGCTAAGTTATTGCCAACGAAATTTATTTCAATAATTTAAATACTACAAAAGACAATAAATTATAATATTTTAACAAAATCTTGTAATGTATTGTCTTTTGCAATACATCAACACGTATGTACATATTAGAACAGTTCCGAGGATGTCTATCACAAACTACAATACAAGAGCAAAAAGTACTACAACAAGAACATTTTTGTTATGAACTAGATAACTCTATTAATATCCTTGTTAAATAAATTTTGTATTTACATCAATATAAACTACGTTTTAAATTTGTAAAAATCATTTTACTTTATTAAAATTATGATAGCGATTAAATAAACGTTCTAATTAAATCACGTATAAAATAAACACATATTAAATGCGTTAAAAAATAATTCAATAAATTTTTGCTATTTAGTTGTGGTACGTGTAAGGAATGATAATATTTCATGTTTGACGGTTTTTTTTCTTCAAAGAATGACACCACCAGGAAAATACATTGTAAAGTTCCGTGCTACAACCTATGTTCCGCAAATAACATTTCTAGGGGAGACCAAGCAGAATTTTTCTCCACATAAGTAATAAATTTATTAAATTTGTATCGAGAATAAACTGTGCTGCTGTAGATTTGTAGAAAAATCCCACTAGATGAGAGTTTAGGTAATAAAAAATAAGGAGGACTAACACTCGATGTGATTTAAGCCTACAATATGTGGCATCAATTAGCTATTTCTCTTAGTTTCTAGTGGTAGCGGAGACTAAATTAATTTTTGAATAAAACGTGTTTATATATTTTTATGTGTACCCCTGTCTGTGTGTTAATATATATATATATATATATATATATATATATATTGTGCCACTGCCAAGTCACATACTCGCCTTGTGTGCGTATATTAACATGCATAGCCATAAGCTGTAACCAAATAGTAAAACAACCCACGGGCACATGATCGGATAAAAAGAGTCGAAAACCACGCCTCGCCATGGACGATCCTCTACTTGTTTGACTGTCTTCAGACAAGTTCGTCTTCAAACGCTTATTGGTGTATGTCATTCGGTTATGTTGCCGGGGAAAAAAAAATTCAGGTCATGTCACCAGGCCGATAAATCAGGCTTTCTACTTTTCGCTATACAAATAACGGGTTGGCTGTTGTATATCTAGGTGTCTGCGGCTTTGGTAACGGCGTTACTCCGCGCATAAAACATTTCATAACATTCTTGTCACAGAAAAATTGAACGCGGTATAACTTCACGCGACTGGAGAGCGGGAAAGTATTCTTCATTAAATGTTTGTCTATCGGTTTGCCGAGTTTGTACGTTTGACAAGCGTAAATTTCCGCACTGTAACGGAAAATACGCGATAACGTTTACGGTAGATTCCCACTGATATTAGTGAGATATACTAACACGTTTCGTTTCCGTTAATTGACATGTTGGAATAGGTGTTTACTTAGTACCGCTGTTTTCATCATAGACACAAAAGTGTTTTTTTTTTTATATTCGGTTGAAAATTTGGTGAAAATCGTAAAACGTTTGTTTGTTCTGCTCCCACCTGGGCAGGGTATTTCCTTTACCAGCTTTGAGACAGTGCGTTGAACTAAGGCAGAAAGAATTCAACTACTGCTGAGTGTTTGTAATTATGCTCGCAGAAAAAAGTACTTCCTCACTGTTACGCTTTTGTGCTCTTGCTTTCCTGTGACCCCATCAAGCTCGCAACAAAATAACTGCAGTTTGTTCGCGGTTAGTTGGCTGTCATTGAACTCCCCGCACACACGTCTTAATTTAGCCTACTCGCTAACAAATTGCATGAACATCTATCACACCACTCTATAAACCAACAAGTCACAACTAGTAAAGATTTTTTCCATACATCGATGGAAGCTTTCCGACACTTCTTGTTACGAAAAGAATCAAATGAGTCGTGAATGTTCCCAACTTTATTTTGTAGTATTCTTATATTTGCCGCCTACTTTGAATAAGTAAAACTTAAATTACACTGTATCGCGTACTATTTCGGCACTGTAATAATTAGCGTCGCATTTAACATGGCGATTGGCAGCCATGCAGCTACGAAAAGTCCGGGCAAAATTTTCGGAAACTCATAGGGTGAATTGCCCATTCCGTAATAAAGTGCGTTTGTCTGTGTTTTTACTTCATTCGCTTCATACAGCACTCTTTTAATATGTCAACATAGTTCCAACACAATGTAGTACTGAAAATATGAGCTATATTTTCCATTCAAAATAATTTTTTTTATTAATATTATTTATTGAAATTTTTAAACTATTTATGTTAAGGATTATTTGTGTTAAAATGGTGACAAAGAACTGATATTGGTTTCCAATTAACACTAATTTAGTTAAAGAGTAGCCGTATATTTACTTTGCGAGCACAAGAAAACTTTTTCCTTTATTTTACAGCTAAAAATAATTCATATGACGTCACAAATAAGTGTGCATATTAAGTGGAACCAAGTTGTTGTGAAGATTTTATCAGTCATAAATATTATGCACAAAAATGCATTCAAATCTCGCTACATCAACAGGTATTTATGATTGTGTAACAATCATTTCGTCCTTGAAATGACTTCTAACTAATTTTAACTTAGGCATAATTTAAAAATAATGCGAAAGTTGTATCACATTTTAAAAAATTAGTAAAATATTAAGAACTTATCACAGACTACATATTTAAATAACATTAAAAATATACCATGAATGCGCATTCCGATATGATTATTTCATTTCAGAACACCTTTACTATCTGGAATATTATGTGTCTGCTGTCTGGAAAACTTCCGTTTTTTCGCGTTAGCTCATTGCGAATCATAAAGCGTACCTTCTGCATTACTGCTAGGCCAAGAGGAGGCCCCAAGCTACATTTGGTGTGACTGTGTTACACTTAGTACGAAACATGACGAAATTACACGTGTAACAAAATTAATTATTCAAGAAATTAACAGTGTCACAAATTTACCTTATTTTCGAAATTTCCTTCATACATCTTTTATGTCACAACTATGCCAATTTTATGCCTTGTTGTCTAAAACATAGAAGAATCTAAAACCTTCCAGATGCTAATAATTTTCATAATTTCAAATGTTATAAGTTCAAGAAACGTAAATGTACGCAATAAAAACGCATTGCATTTTAGAAAAATTACGAAAGAGAGATGCTGCAAAACACTTTATACAATGATTATAGGTTATAATTTCCTAAAAGTGGTGAACTATTTATTGTGCAGTTATTTTTTACGCATAAGAATTGGTGCTATCAAACAAAGAGAAGGTTCGAAATTATTATATCTGAGTCAAGAATAATCTCAACAATAATATTGGAAATAGTGTTCTTTATGATCGCCTGTCAATGAAATTACCTAAAATTCTTCCAGTTGGCGTTGATCTATACGAACATAACGACTGCATGGAAGATTATACCGTGGTATTTTGTGACACTGTCTCTCTCAAATATTTTTAAGGAAAAAAAAATTGAAAACGAGACTATAGATTCCTAGCTATTTACTTTATCCTGTAATACACATAACATCAGGAAATTTTACGTATAATTATGTCATGACTGATTTAATTAAATTATACGTTCTCCATTTTACAGCTACCATCTAAAAACTATAAAAAATTAAGTTAAAGACTCGTAGTTTTTTAAAGCTTTATTTCCTCATTTGATGCGTGTAGGGACCACGATGGTGTAGTGGTTAGACTACTTGCCTCCCACCTGGGAAAACTGGGTTCGATTACCGGCAGCGTCGCTCTCGGATTTNTGGTGTAGTGGTTAGACTACTTGCCTCCCACCTGGGAAAACTGGGTTCGATTACCGGCAGCGTCGCTCTCGGATTTCGGCACATGGGGATCGTGCCGGACGATGCCACTGGTCAGTGGGCTTCCTCGGGGTTCTCCTATTTATCCCGCCCTTGCATTCCAGCGCTACTCCACACTCACCTCACTTCACCCTCAGCGGCTCTCAAGATCTCGATGTTGAGAGCAGCCCACATCTACCCACTCCACTCCTTTCATGTGAGCGTACCCATTCGCTGATTTGTTAAGAGATGCGATGGGAACGGGACTTCCGTCTGATTGGCTATCGCTTGCTGCGAAGGATTCCGTATCGGTTGAGTGGCAGCGTGGAGAGCAAGCTACCAGACGCTGATTGGCAAAAGGCATTCCGACGTGTTACTGGCCAGTGGCGCCATCTTGGTGTCATGGGAGGTTGGAGTTTGCTGTAGCACCGGCGTTTTCACTTCTGTATTCTTTAATACCATGTGGGGAGGAATTGCTGGTAAATATCCAGCATCGAAAGCTATGGCAGTAAAAGAAAAAAAAAATGGGTAAGAGATATGAACAGTGCTTTAGAGAAACTCTGCATTCAATATAGGTCGGGGATAAATTTAGAGGTATATTTCACTTGTGCTTAGATAACCATAAACCATTTACGGCAAGATAGNAATATAGGTCGGGGATAAATTTAGAGGTATATTTCACTTGTGCTTAGATAACCATAAACCATTTACGGCAAGATAGATAATCTCGCAAGATTCTTACCTTGGTACAACACATTTTCCAGCATCGCCCATTTCCACGGCGCCGTGCAGCCAGCGCACGAACATGAGTTCCGGCAAGCGTGCATGAATAATGGAAACTAAGTTTTTATTTACCGGAACTTGCCAAGTTTAAAGCGCAACTAAAACGCTACGGCCCGGAGACAANAGTATAGGTCGGGGATAAATTTAGAGGTATATTTCACTTGTGCTTAGATAACCATAAACCATTTACGGCAAGATATATAATCTCGCAAGATTCTTACCTTGGTACAACACATTTTCCAGCGTCGCCCATTTCCACGGCGCCGTGCAGCCAGCGCACGAACATGAGTTCCGGCAAGCGTGCATGAGTAATGGAAACTAAGTTTTTATTTACCGGAACTTGCCAAGTTTAAAGCGCAACTAAAACGCTACGGCCCGGAGACAAAGGACGGCGTCAGAAGCGTAGCGAACAAGTGCCCAAAAGAGAATCTCATTACCATAAATTGAGAGAGAAATAACCTGTTTTTCTGCCCCAGAGCACAGCTTTCTGGAATCGTTACGTAGGTGCTGAACGCAACTTAACACACTGCGTCGACCGTCAGTAGACGTATTTTGTTCAGAATACGATTTAGGACTATTGTGATTCCTTGAAAATCCACGGTGGTCACTAGAAAAAAATATATAGCAATAGTTAAATATTCGCTAGGCGCCATTTAAAAAAAAGATCTTATACGAGTAATAAAATTACGATTTTTTTCCTCATCATTTTCGAAAAGTATTTGGCCAGTCGGTTTTGTACACATTTGTGATTCTAAAGACGTAATTTTAAGAAAATTTTCATTCAAGTTTCTGTATCGAAATAGCGTGAGTCGGGCTTAAATAGCCTGCCGTGATTTTGGAAAACCATGTAGAACCGGGAATCGAACCCGTGTCCTTAAGAGTGCGGGTCCGGTGGTTTCCCGCTGCGACACCTCGCTCGGTTGTATCGAAATAAGCGCAGTTGATTGAAGTATTCACTCGGAAATTACTCACTCGTATATATTAAGGCGGCCCGTCTGCCTGGCGCCTGCAACTGCGTTACGGAGTGTTTGAAATCAACGTTTTTTACGAAATTATAAAACGTGTGTTTAATGTACTCAACTACGAAAAGAACAAACACTTAAGANTTTGAAATCAACGTTTTTTACGAAATTATAAAACGTGTGTTTAATGTACTCAACTACGAAAAGAACAAACACTTAAGATTATGCCCGTAGATTACATTGAAGACGTCTCGCAAATTATAAACATCATTTTAGAGAATTGCATCATGGTTAAAAACGGTTTTTTTCAAAGCGTTGTATCTCAAAATATACGAGTTACAAACACTCAAAAGTATTCTATGGACATGCACTGAATCTTGATACAAACTTTCCACCGATAAAATTATAGGGTCCCCACTTAAAGTCCCATAGGTAGACGCAGTATATTGAGAACACTGTACGGCGTTCAGGTCCCTGCGCGTAGCGGCGATGGCGCAATTGTAGTGCGTACCAGTGTAGCCCTTACAGCGCTTCTCGGCCTCAAACGCAGAACGAAGCTCAAAACAGGCGGACCCCTTATTTTATTCGCACAATCGTGTTCTAAACNCTTCTCGGCCTCAAACGCAGAACGAAGCTCAAAACAGGCGGACCCCTTATTTTATTCGCACAATCGTGTTCTAAACGAAACCCTTTTTGTATTTATTATTGTGTAATTATCTATATGTCGCTTTGGGCAACATTTCAGGTAATTTTACTTCCACCAAATTCTGGTTGATCCTTAGCACAATTTTCTTGAAAAGAGGAATTTGATACCAGTATTAAATAATTTTTAAANCTTAGCACAATTTTCTTGAAAAGAGGAATTTGATACCAGTATTAAATAATTTTTAAAGTTTACATAGATGCACAAATGTTATAAAGTTTTTATTCACAAAATTGTTTTATTTAATAATCATTCTTTAAACAAAAATTGTTCTGAATTTTGAAATTAATAATTGATTACCACTTCACGGACAATAATAAGTAAAAGATTAAAAATAAAAGACTTCATAAAATGTCTACAATTATAATGCAAGTTTTTTATGAACAATAATTTGTTCTTTCGTTGAAGTGTTTACAGGATTGAGTTTCAATCACTTATAACATAAATATGGTTTTTTTTTTATATTTGTAAAGTTGAGCATAAAGTGAGAAAATGTCGTATTTACGGAAAAAAAAATTAACTTTTCCAATCAATGTTAACTTTCATATGTAACAAAAGAGTAAGACGGTTTTTCTTTTTATTTTCCTTGTGTTTTCCGCACATNAATCAATGTTAACTTTCATATGTAACAAAAGAGTAAGACGGTTTTTCTTTTTATTTTCCTTGTGTTTTCCGCACATGAGTTGTTTCTAAAGGATGTTCACGATAAAATGAGCACTTTAGAAATCAACATTAGAAAAATGTCATTACTCCTACCAGAATATATTTTAACGGGCCTACTGAGTAACATGCGCCCAGGTAAGTTGGTAACGTCGGAGGTAAAGTAGTTCCATGTCTTAACGTCGAATTAAAAGTGTTAGATAGTACCTTTTGTGACAACTTAAATAATTATTTATTTCGCTCTCTGTTGTTTGATGCATCGAACTGTCCAAATTACCAGACATGCAAAATTATTACGTTTATAAAAATTTCACAGTTTCAGTTGATAGACGCATGGATAAAGTGAAGAGGCCATGGCGGTGTTACTTTTACATAACAAGGAAGAATACAAAACGTGCATACAAGTAGTTCTTAAACTGGGCATTCAAAAGTGCTTAGTTTATTGTGGAGAGACTAAAGTAACATGTGTGCTGAAAAATATATAACTTGTATAGCAGTTGCCAACTAACACTGCGAATAATCAATCTAAACATAACACACAAATATTAATTTACTACGTTACCGTTATTCCTTCCAAGTATCTCATAATTTTTAGTTATAGAAACATATTACACAAATTTTTANAATTTACTACGTTACCGTTATTCCTTCCAAGTATCTCATAATTTTTAGTTATAGAAACATATTACACAAATTTTTACAGTGTCTAATAAGTAGAAAATAGAGAGATTTATTTGTTGTGTGAAGCAAGCGCTTGTCGTATCATTAGTTAATTTTCTCCTATATGTGTTTTTATACACACTGAAAAATCAAAATCAACTGGTACACCTTCCTAATATCGTGTAGGGCCCCCCGAGCACGCAGAAGTGCCGCAAGACGACGTGGCATGGACTCGACTAATGTCTGAAGGTATGCAGGAGGCAATTCACACCATGAATCCTGCAGGGCAGTCCACAAATCCAATATGCACCAATTTGAGAAAGGGTTGCACGTCTGTCACGTTTAATGATTCTCGTCAGTCGTCGTTTGTGCCGTTCTTTCACGGTCTTTTTCCGGCCGCAGCGATGTCGAAGATGTTATATTTTAGCGGATTCCCGATATTCACGGTACACTCGTGAAATGGTCGTACGCGAACATCCAAATGTTATCGCTACCTCGGAGATGCTATGTCCCATCTCTCGTGCACCGACCTTAACACCACGTTCAAACTCACTTAAATCTTGATAACCTGCCATTGTAGCAGCAGTGACCGATCTAGCTGCCGACCGCATCGCGTTACTCTGATTGGTTTCACACCTCTGTTATTTGCATACGCACGCCTACACCAGTTTTTTGGCTCTTCAGTGTATAAGTTACATATGTGTGTATGCAGAACACAGAAAGAATTATAATTGTATCTAACAATAGCTTACAGCAGACGTTTGTTAACACAAAATATATTTTTAAGATGTGTGTACAAACAAGTGCAAAAGAAGAAATAGTGTTTTACAGAAAACCTTTTAAAGAAAAACGAATTTATGTGAATATCGCTGCTGATGATTCCACTCAAAGGATAATTGCTTGCATCCTGTGAGTACGGTGGAGAGTCCACCTTGACGTATCTTCAAATGAATGCTCTGCTTGAGTTTCCNAATTGCTTGCATCCTGTGAGTACGGTGGAGAGTCCACCTTGACGTATCTTCAAATGAATGCTCTGCTTGAGTTTCCAATTGCAAATTATATTCTATGAATAGAAATGCCCATTTTTGCAAAAATAAATTTATGTATTAGCGCTTTTAAAGTTTAAACGCACGTGAGCCACATAACATCGCGTAATTTTATTTACACATGTATATTACTTTGGGCAACTATTTTCTAGATATATATATATATATATATATATTCCGTAATAGGACAAATAATTATGCAATGTCCAGTCTTGTTGACAGAGGTATCACTAAATACGGAAATACAAACATATACAATATTAGTGAGACAATATCACATGTACAAACGTGCCTTAACCGGGACTCCAAAACCAGTACCTCTCGTACTGTGAGTTGGCATGAAATATACTACACTGCAGACGTGGGATTACGAATAAGAGCATCTACTTAAATTGTATTCAATATAAAATTTTGGANGAAATATACTACACTGCAGACGTGGGATTACGAATAAGAGCATCTACTTAAATTGTATTCAATATAAAATTTTGGGACGGAGGGTTTTCTAACCTGAAATACTTAGACGAAGTAATTTTAATTCAAGTACGTGAGTCATTTAAATTATGTAAGTTTACATGACCATCTGTTTCACTACTTGTGTTCAAAAATTTGATGAGAATTAGTTGANGTCATTTAAATTATGTAAGTTTACATGACCATCTGTTTCACTACTTGTGTTCAAAAATTTGATGAGAATTAGTTGAGTATTTTCCTATACATGACGTACCTCAAAGTATTATTTTCAATGAGGTGCTATCTCCTAAAATGGTTTACTAATAAAAATTTTTATCAAAAAAATTATGCCTATAAGATATATTATCAGTGTTCCAAATTTGGTTTAAATCTGTTTAATGGTTGCCGAGGTATGAGACAATGCCCCAAAATTTAAATACCGGCCATTCGTAAAATGAACAACCGTCTTAGTCGAAAATTGTAACAAAAAGTTGTCAATAAAACCAACGATCCAACTTTCCTCCACATGGTTGCAAATAATTTTGAAGTTCTTAAAATGTGACATGGTAAGTGAGTGTTGACTCCTCGTTGGTTGGTAGCGACATCGTTAGATNTAATTTTGAAGTTCTTAAAATGTGACATGGTAAGTGAGTGTTGACTCCTCGTTGGTTGGTAGCGACATCGTTAGACATGCAGGCAGAAACAACTGCAATACCAGTCAGACAATTACAAACAGAGACTCACGTGCCCTGCCTCGGACTCGAACACAGGAAGCCTCGTATCGTAAGCTGGCGTGCAACCAACTACATTNACGTGCCCTGCCTCGGACTCGAACACAGGAAGCCTCGTATCGTAAGCTGGCGTGCAACCAACTACATTGCGGAGGCACAATTCGGAGCATCAACTTCGGTAGTAATCAGTCTAAGTTTTGGTAAAATGGGGTTTCCGACATTAAAAACATATTTTGAAAACATGTGCTTGAGTCATTTAAATCCTGTNTAAGTTTTGGTAAAATGGGGTTTCCGACATTAAAAACATATTTTGAAAACATGTGCTTGAGTCATTTAAATCCTGTAAGTTAACATGGCCTAATGCAGCACTATTTGTATGCAGCATTTGGTGCAAATAGTGTACCAGTTGCGTTGGCACTTTTTTCTTGTCTATGTAACCCCATTAATTTTTTTTATTTATATGGTATTTCACCAAATAATTTATTTTTCTAATGGAGTGTGGTTTAGTTATGCTTAATATTTTTGTTTATTTACTTTGAAGTTGTAAAACAGTCTTTATCATTATAAAATTATGTAATGTTTAAATATTTATGGCTATTTTATTTTATGATTTTGTTTAAAAAATAATTTCCTAAAAATTTATTAATTATTTACGAACATAATATTTTGTAANATTTTATTTTATGATTTTGTTTAAAAAATAATTTCCTAAAAATTTATTAATTATTTACGAACATAATATTTTGTAAATTTTAAGTTTCCAGTCATCCAAATAAAAACCGTCATTTGTTAATTATTACATGTATTTCTTGACTTTCGATTTATGTATCGATTAGTCGCACGAGACCATGCACTTCGGAGCATACTTTAGTATATATAGGTTTCTGCTTAGGTTACTTCCTTCTTCGCTTTCTCGCCTTACAGCATGTAGTCAGCTTATATTATTTTCTTGTGGAATTTTTCATGATCCTTGAGCTGAAATAGTGTTTTGTCCGCCATGTTGTGTAATTTTGTTTGCGGATATCTCCTTTTACGACGTGATCGCATTATTTTTTTACAATAATTTTTTAAGAATTTTTAAATTTTTATGTACAGCGTTTCCCGGTTCGCCTGATAAGGGTTAACCTTGTGGCCAACCCTTGGTATTCTTCTTGTGATGTGAGCCGCACACCAAATCATGGCATGGACGTTTTGACCATGATTCCAGTTCTTTCGGCCGGCACAGCAGTAAAACCTGAAATTCAAGTTCGACCAACAACTAGCCTCTAAATTATAATTGCCTGCTGCATGTGCTGGGGAGTGCTCCCAACTTTCTGTCTTCTGACGCAACGTCTGTTGTTTAATACTAAATATCATTGTTTGCAGTAGTTAACTACAACGGCATTATTTTTGTTTCTACTTGATTAAAAGTAAAACAAAAAAAAAAGGTAAAGAAAATTTTTCACTAGTGTTATATTTCAAATGAAGCGATCGCTGGTACCCGACGATAAATGCATGGCCATATAATAAAATAAATTTAAAAAAAAGGGAGATTACAGCTTGTTCACAAATTATACTCTAATATACTAAAAAAAAACAAAAACAGAGACAAAATGGTAATACACATCTTTCAGAAAGATAAAAATTAAGTTTCATTTTTTATTTATACTAATGCTTATGTTGTGATAAAATATCTCAATACATATAACAGTTGTTATAAAGAAACACTCGTTTTTTATTTCCTCAACTATCACCCATGTATAATATATAATTTTATGACTATTATGGTGTGTTTGATAAATCTTCAGCTACACCGCGAGTATACTTAATTCTTTCTCTTTTATATCGTTTTTGTAATAAGCATAACAGGAGCACGCCCATAATGTATGCTTGTGGTAGTGGACCATAGCCTACGCAGGAATATAGATTCCACCTTCCATTTGTGTCATCCTTGTGTCGTAACGAGAGTAACTATGGATGCTCAAGTTTGTGGCACGAAGGTTCTTCATTATAATAAGTTGAATGGTTCCAAAAATATGGTATGAAATCTTGAGTTTTTCATTTGGCGGCATCCTACATAATAAGGCCTAAAGTTAGGCTCTTTGTAGGTATATCTGATGCATGTATATTTTTATTATATATAAAAAATCAGCATAGAGTGTTTGGTTGTAATTTGTAAATTTTTTTAATAGCTGTTATGATAAACATATCTAAATAAAATTGTACCATTTCGAAAAAAATGTTTGATCAACTTCAATTATGCAAGTTTACATGGCCCACTGTNTATCTAAATAAAATTGTACCATTTCGAAAAAAATGTTTGATCAACTTCAATTATGCAAGTTTACATGGCCCACTGTAGAACTACTTGTGTGCAAAATCTAATTGGGAATTACACGATTGGTCCGAGATATGGAATAAATCTTGCATCTTATTGCCTGATGCTATAATACAAAAAGGCAAAAGAAGATGATCTCAATGAGCATATTTGTTTCCTCTAATGGATACTGTCATCATACAGAAATTAATATTGGAGTAAAATTGTTTAATACATATGATAATGCCAGACANCCTCTAATGGATACTGTCATCATACAGAAATTAATATTGGAGTAAAATTGTTTAATACATATGATAATGCCAGACGCACTTAAAACACGGCCTATTATAGTACTTTTTGCATGCAAAGTTGAGGAGGAGTCGGTTAATCGGTCTCGGACATATTGCATAAGAGCTCAATTTTCTCAAGTGGTGCTATATTCAGTATTAGAGAACAAAACGACTATGTATTGGCACATTCTTTGTAAGTTATAGATAGGGCTACGTATTAAAGTTGGTTGAAATTATTTCAGACGTATGGCATACTAACCTATTATACTTTAGTAGTATGATTATGGGCATTCCCCCTTAATGTATTTGAGATTGGAGCTGTGTCGCTGTAGCTGTTCCTGGCCGTCTTCGGTTGGACACGGACGACCTTGGATATCGTCTGCTTCACTCAGGGAATGGTCGGAAGCCTTCGACTCTGGATTGTCGAACGTAACCGGAGGTTCTCGGCAGTTACGCCCACTATTTCTTCAAGCATATATAATATTTTTGGGTGACTATATAGGTTTTATAGGCATAGCGTACACCAAATAGAACATCTGCATTTATTATGGAATAAAAAAAATTATTTTTGTTTGTATATATTTAATTTATGCCAAAATGTTTCATAGAGTATAGTGGATCCATGCGAATGTTTCTCATTTAGATACTTCATTTAAGTTCTTCTTTCTTTAAGTCTAATTAATAAACAATTTCAGAATCTGCACATTATTTAGTATCTCGACTGTTATGTAAGCAAAAAAAATGCCAATCTGTTTTCTTTATTTCTAATGATTTTAATTGTGACCAATCCTAGCCCATCATAAAAGTATTGGCCATTTGCACAAGTATGTTATAATCATGGTATGGATTAGCACCTATCAATACTTCTATAGGAATACTTGGCTTAAATACCAATTGTGCTANGTATGGATTAGCACCTATCAATACTTCTATAGGAATACTTGGCTTAAATACCAATTGTGCTATGTGATTCAGACTAGGAATGTACGAGGAAGCTCGGGTGGTAAACAGTGCTTAAGCTTGACTCGAGCGGCTTGGTCAAATGACGTCAAAACTCGAGGAATCTTGAGTTCGTATTGGGCTCCCGATCATTCTGCAAACCATCGGCAGTCTGCTAATAATTTCAAGGGCAGCATCAACATCATCATCCATGTGTTTNTCCCGATCATTCTGCAAACCATCGGCAGTCTGCTAATAATTTCAAGGGCAGCATCAACATCATCATCCATGTGTTTTCCTAAACATAATGGAATTTAAATTTACTTGTGGATATTGTGACAATTTGTTTCTGATAATGTATGTTAATATAAACTATTTAGAAGATGTACTTCTGATTTCAACAGAAATAAATGAGATATTTGCGAGTCTCATGATTGTTTGTCTAATAGAGTGATTTTTATTTGTTAATGATAAAATCAAACCTTTGCTGCCACTGCAACATGAATTTAAGAAAAACAATCACACCACTAACTCTTTTTAGCAGACATCCGTAGCTAAGTACTTGGTACACGAAATGCAAATATCACAGAAATAATTTTCGTTTGGATAGGAATCATTAAATAACTCCAAAGAACTTATGGATGTAAGGGAAACAAGAGCTAAAGTAATTTAGAAACAATTACTGTTCAAGAAAGCAATTTGGCAACGACATTTATTTACACGATATTCCTTTTNGCTAAAGTAATTTAGAAACAATTACTGTTCAAGAAAGCAATTTGGCAACGACATTTATTTACACGATATTCCTTTTTTTTTTAGTATCAGCCCTGTCTTAGAAAATATCCGCTTTGCAAGCACCAAAGTAGCCACGATCTGGTATTTTTATTTTGCCAAATGCGAAAGAGTTTGGTTGCTTCGCACATATTTTTTCCAGTTTAATAATGATTCCACGAATCTATGTAGGACTTGATTAGTTTTATCTAGGCACTTAATTTCTTCTTTGGCGANCAGTTTAATAATGATTCCACGAATCTATGTAGGACTTGATTAGTTTTATCTAGGCACTTAATTTCTTCTTTGGCGAACACCTTTGAGAGCATGTTGGGAAGTACGAGACGTGTATGCAGGGCATTATCCTGCTGGTAGAATACATCTCCTTGGCGTTGTAGGAATGGCAACAAAGTGGGCTGGATTATGTTCTGCATGTAGCATTCACAGCTCACCATTTCTTCAACAAACACCATAGGCGTACGGTCATTGTATGCTATTGCTCCCCAGACCATGATGCCAGGAATTGGTCACGTACGTCGCTGCNCACCATAGGCGTACGGTCATTGTATGCTATTGCTCCCCAGACCATGATGCCAGGAATTGGTCACGTACGTCGCTGTTATATACAATCACGTTGTTGCCGCTCTCCTGGTCAACGCCGCACTCGCAAACGACCGTCATTGGCGCCAAGGCAGAATCTGATCTCATCACTAAGGAAAACTCCGCGCCACTCATCCCTTCAGTTGCATCGTTGGCGACATCACCCGAGGTTGGCTGCACGGAGACGAGGTGTGAGACGAAGCCTGGCGAGCGACACTCTTGATCGTATCCCAATGTCCAGCAAGTTGTTGGTGATGGTCCTAGCTGACACCCTGGGTGCAACAGCGACCCTCATCTGTGCGGCAGTCACCATGCGATCAGCAATGGCTGCTCGTCTGATGCGGTGGACCAGGCGGGAACCCGTATGCCACTGCCATCCGGAACAAGGTTGACGAGTATGTGCACCATCGTTGGACCACCGGGATCACAAATGATGCATACCATACACCTCATGTCCTATGCATTGTGCTATTCTTCAATTTTGATAGAATCGATTTTGTGACATTTTTATGGGTTCGTAGTTTAGTTTTTATATTTGCACTGCAGCGTAAAGTCAACAGCTAGTTCGCTATATACGTAATTTTGAAATTCTCATGTGTGAAAATATAAACAAGCAGGACAAAATGGTGGGCGAAACTTGCTGTCCATGTAGCTGAAAACCGGTTTTGCTGGTGCGTTGCCTTCGTGTTTGATTACTGTGCTGAGTGTGTTTGGAGAAGGGTTGAAGGCAGCGAGCTCTCTCTTCTGTGCCTGGCTCCTATGACTAATTACGCGACGGGCCGAGTCCTAATTATAGACACACGCTCTCGTTTAGAAGCTCTCGGCGGCGGCCAACACAAACAAGACTCGGCTCCACGGACGTTTCCACCCGCCCCGGGATACATAGTCGCTTCCGAGTGCCAATACGACCAGCGGCGTAACAACTGTGAACGCACGGTATACTGTGTCCCTCCCTAAATTTAGTTAAAGCCGCTAGAATGAGAGTGCATGGCCACACAAAATGGTTTTGTTCACCCAGACTCATAGATATATCATAAACAATATCTAATTAACTGTTAAAATCTATTTCTGATAAAGACTTTTCACGGGAAACTGACCACATTTGAAAGCCATGCTTAAGATCTACTTGTGCACACAATGTGTAATAATCCGCTATAAGTAAAATTAATATTTCCGTGGGTCCGATCACTTTGTTCATGCGTCTGTCATTTAAAACTGGAAATATTGGAAAATATAACACTTTACAAATTTCCTGATTCTTACAGTTGTTTACGTTAGAAAATAATAAAGCAAAGTAAACTACTTTAGTATTCACATATGTTTACCTAACATTGTAACTTAACGACAAGGCATGGAATTACTTTCCCTCTGTCATTACCGACATGGCATATGTCAATTAGCGTGCCCGTTGTAACATATTCAGGTAGGGGCAGTTACATTTTCCCAAAGTTGATTTCAAAAGTACTCACATGAACGTCCTATACTTACATACATCTTCGATTCTAGGTTACACACGTTTCTCCGTATTTATGCGACATGTTTTTATTTTTTTCTATCTTACCAAAGTGAAATTCGTAAGAGAATCTAAGTATCTTAAAAGGCGCGTTATGAAGAAGTACCTTTGCTAAGTTGGATAAGTTGTTTCACCTATGCTTCTGTACTCTCCGCCCAAACAACGACTACCGCCTTCTTTAGGTTGATCAACTCCTGCTACGCCGCCGAGACGAAGCAGCAGTATAACGTAACAAAGGGAGAAAGGAAACAGTTGATTATCTTGAACAGCTTCAACTACTTTAAGAACATTCAGTTCATACGTGTGTCTGTGACCTCTGTTTAAAGTACAGTGAGAGAGTGAAGAGATTTGGGCGGCTCTTAACAGCGGGGTCTTGAGAGCCGAAGAGTGTGATTAAGGTGAGAATGGAGCAGTGTCCGAATAAATGGGTGGTGGAAACGGGAAGTCCCTGATAAAACTCCCCTACAAATGGCATCGCCCGGCACGATTCCCACTTGCAAAAATCCGGAAGAGACACGGCCGGGGACTGATCCCGATTCGCCTTGGTGGGAGGCGGGCAGGCTAACCGCTCAGCTACCGTGGCCCTCGTTTAAAGTATAGTTCGTTTAAACAGTTCAGGTTAGTGCCCGGTAAGTTATTTAGCGTACAGATGTGGAAATTAAGCAGAACCTATGGCACTGAATCTAGGTAGGAGATGGGCGTGACGATAGTAGAGTTCTTCATCTCACGTAGCAGTCACGTCCCGTAGAAAAAAAAAATAACTCAACGAAGTCTTCGCTCCAAACATCATTTGAACAGGCGACGTAGACTATTAACGGTAAAGAAAGAACTTCTTAAGACCCTCGCAATACATATGAACCACTGATAAATATATGTTTTTATCGCAACCTCGAACGTTAAGTTTTGAGAGTGGTGAAAATTATACACATTGTTTGTTAGTCGCATGACAATGTTAATATTTAAAAATTCGGAGGGGGGGTGTTCATTGCGCCACTGACCCTACCATAGTGATGTGAAACATTACTCTGGTTAAACCAGTGCCATATGAAGGAAGGATGTCCTGCCCCCTCTACTAGTATTTTCTCCACCCACTAATAAAGAGTATGGTTCCCACCTATCTGTCTCCTATAGCATATTCTAATAATTCACGTAACAATTTTTAATTATTTCCTGTCGAAAGGGTTTTTTTTACGATGTCTATGCCGGCTTTTTTCCTTTCTCTTCTGTAGTTTAGGTATACGTACATTTAGGGAGGTTTTCATGGCTGAATCGTGGCCATAGCAGCCCAATCGCTCTCTGCCACAATGTATGACTCCTTGCATGATTTCCTTCCTTTGTAGGCATATGGGGCTTAGACATGGGACGCATTTAACTCCCGTCCCTACCGTGGGCTCACACTTAACACTTAGTTTAAGATTGGGTTAGTAAATAAAAAAAATATTTAAAAGTGGCGGAAAATATAAATTGGTAGAAAGGAAAAATTTAGCAGGGCCTTAGAATGTGCTTTAGAATGTGCTTACTTTAACCATGAATAGTCTAAAGATATACGCGTTCTGACGAAAATTCAAATATTAATATGCTATACTTATATACTTAAGGCAGGTAAAATGAGCGCTAGAAATTGGGTAACTTAAACGTAGGCTCTAATCAACAGTGTCGTATAGCGCACAGTATAAAAAGCTATGATATCGCTACGAAAACGGAAATAACGCGTGTAAATGTGAATCTAGAATGTTCCGAGTACTGTGAATAAGATAACTTACATATAAGAACATAATTTCCGGAAGTGGTACACTATCCTTCGAGATCGTGTCCCCTAGCTGCCTTGATCGGCACACATTCTAAGATACGAGTAGAGACCCAGACATTTCACGAGTTTATTTGAGGTCAAGTTAAACTTCAACAGCAGGTACATTTGAGTTACTATCTCTACTGTAACACTGCTTGTTAGGCACGCCCCGGACCGCTTCCGATCAATGTCGAACTTGCAAGGGAAACAAGAACCAAATTCCATGGTAACTGCTCCGGAGTTAAATTGGACCAACAACCAATTAACAACTCACTGAGGCTCGACTACACTAAACATTGTGGAGTCTAGTTTGTTGCCAAATTTCTCCTCGAAATTTCCTCGTCTCTAGATATGAGACGAGGCCGTAATGCGGGCGTTAACAATTTTTGCGGGATGTGACTTCGGCGTGTCATCATAGCGGTGGCGGAAAAATCACCGGAAAAAAAAAAAAACCAAACGACGTTACGATTTCCCAGAAGAAACTTAATGACTAGAGTCACCCGAGTTTCGCGAAACAACTTCCGCGCATGCTAGACTTCAATACTACGGACACACCAGTTCTGAAGCTTGATTATAAATGAATACCCCAACTTTGAAGGTCTATAATATCAAAACCAAACAACCTACAACCTTGGTTGACCAATAAAATGAAACATAGAACCGCGACGTTTGTTTACCATACATTCATAAATGTTCACTGTGACAACCATGAGCGGCCCGAACGACATCTACTCGATAATCAAACCCGTTCCACGCTATTGTCAGCATGTCCGGTGTTACGGTACAAAAATGAATGAGGACGTGCATAAAACGTATATTTCTATCATTACTTCACGAAATAGTAGGGTCTCAGCTGAAAGTGTCATAAAGGTACTCTATCGGCGGCAAGACTGCACGCCAATAGAGGCGATGAGAGGGTTGATGCGCATGTCTCGGTCGTCCCTAGCGCTCCCGTGCTTTCAGGCCTCACACGTGTAAAACTCCTTCAGACAGGCGGCCACCTTAACCTGGAGATTCACACCAGAATGCTTCTGTACGCACCAAGGCACAGTGCCCGATACCACTGGCGTCTTCACTCTAGGTAACTAACTCGTAAACCTAGGAACTGCTGTGGGTAGTTCATACCGCCATCAATACACACCAAGACTACAGCTAACTGGTACTCGTGACGAAATATGCGTTGTGTCAGAACGAGTAGTCTATTCGCGGTTTCTTCACACGTCCTGTATATGTAAGTATATGAATGTAGGCTATTATTTGCACACACCGCCGTACAATTTTGTTGCCCAGACTGCCCGTAACACGCCAGCTACACATTCTTTCTTATTAATTAGCATCTGCCGGCTGAACGGCGAGATAACTGTTTCCAGTTAAAGTCCAAAGACGTGTTTCATACATATGTAACCAGCATTTATCAGGGACNGAACGGCGAGATAACTGTTTCCAGTTAAAGTCCAAAGACGTGTTTCATACATATGTAACCAGCATTTATCAGGGACCATTTTGTTCGTTTGTTTGTTCTTCAATATATATAGCATTGTTGTTAAATTCTTATGGATACCAGCAAAACAATGAACATATTATTTTATGTTCATCATTCAAGGGCAAAGATATGACTATTTATTTAATCGCAGAGCATGTGAGTACGCGTATGTTAAATAGCGCGGCGTCAGCTTTGTGTGGGCGTACCCACTGATTGCCCACACGAGGCTCTGTTAGTGGGTCTTGTGTCTGATTGGCTAGTGCTTGGGCTGCAGCCACGCAAGTAGGTCACCAGGCAGTGATAGGCGAACGGCGTTCAGACATGTCGCTGGACGGTGACGCTATTTTTCTCCTGGCGCGTGCAGCTCGAGTTTGCTTTAGAAGTTTCGGTTTCACTTCTGCGCTCTTACGTATACTGTGATATAATCGTGACCTACACTCGAGTGCATTACGCTATGGGCGAATGTTACCTGACACAGCAATCCTGTCAAAGTGGATAAAATGTCTAACTGCAACCTGAACGTGGCGCAAACGTGTGGCGCTCTGGCTGTTCAAATGCACNTGTCAAAGTGGATAAAATGTCTAACTGCAACCTGAACGTGGCGCAAACGTGTGGCGCTCTGGCTGTTCAAATGCACGACAGATCGCCTTCTTCACGCTCATCACATACATTTGTTATATATTCATAGTTATAGTGATCCCACAAATTCATGAACTCATACAATTAAAGATTCGACCGGAAACCTTCGTGANTATATATTCATAGTTATAGTGATCCCACAAATTCATGAACTCATACAATTAAAGATTCGACCGGAAACCTTCGTGAGTTGGTTTGTGATAATTTTGCTGTTAGGGAAACCTTGAGCCAGTTATAAACAGAAAACAAAATGCACTCCTTATATTGGACTCCCACTGTCGTAGAGAAATTATCAAGTCAGAAGTTGACACTCTTCTTAAGAATACGAATAATTGCGGAACCTAAAGTTCAAGTATTTGCATTCGTGGAATTTTGTAGTCTTTAATGATTAAACATAAAACTATCACGAATTTATTTGAGGAGAAGCAAAACTTACAACACGAGTGGGTATTAAAATTNTAATGATTAAACATAAAACTATCACGAATTTATTTGAGGAGAAGCAAAACTTACAACACGAGTGGGTATTAAAATTGTTATTTGATGCATTTTCCATTCTCTTCTAGATAATTTAGTACGTCTCAGAGAAGCTTGAGTTAAATTAAAATATACAAGAAAATGAGGATCGAGTCCCACGCTCTATTCCGCTCGCTTTGAACGAAACGTTCTAAAAATATATTTTGAGATATTTTCTAAGAGAATATTATTCATAAAGACGGAAACCGTGTTTAAAGCTTTTCAAAACCATTTTAATAAGTTACGAAACATAAAAACCCTCTGGCAAGAAAATGTTACAATAAAAAGTACAAACTGAGCCTAAACTAAGATTTCCGGGGTAATTATGCTCACTTGTAGGGCTATCCCACTGACGAAATTTTTCTCAACATGTACATGCACTTTTCAAATGTATTTTTCTTATCTACCACAATACACTCCATTCGTGAACACACAATTAAAATTTCTGGCATGCAGTTCTATTACATGTTAGTTCACGAATTTTTTGTTAAAAACTTTAGACCACAGAAAACACTTAAGTGTATTTTCGTCTAGGTTTACCCGTGACTGACATGCGCCGCTACAAATGTTTTATGATTAATGGTAGTTTAGTTTCCTCTGTAAGGATCATCTATCTTAATTCTTCGTTTTACTTTATTTTCAGCGTAAAATTTTTGAGGTCAAATATCTTGGAACCTTTTTTGTTAAGTTCCGTCTTCTTTTTACAGAAATAATCAAAGGAAAATTGAGAACAAAAATCATGTTCAGAGGGGTTTGAACGCAGTTGTAACCAGAGTTGTGTGGTGGTAGATACTCTGATGTTTAACTACCTGTAGATAAAAAAGAATGTCTTAAACTAAGAAACTATACTTTAAGTTAAGAGAATGCTCCCAAAGTCTTATTTCTGTAGTTAATATCTTTGGAGTTCCGTTAAAAAATTTTGCTTAGGTTTGTGGTGTTTTTTAACATTTTAAAAGTTTTTAATCTTGCACTACTAGAAAATAAAACATAAACCTTTAATCTACCAAAGTATAAAAGCCTCATTAACACTGAGCGAAATTGGACTTTACAAGTGCATAAATACAATATATATATATATATATATATCAAACTATATTTATTGATGAAATTGTGTTTTTATGCAGAATTGGTTTAACTGAATGAACTGTGAAACCAAGTATAACAAAGACTAGGTGAAAAAATGCCATTTCAGTGAACGTGAGCTCAGTCATTATCGTACACTCTACCTATTCTGGTATATTTCCTAACCTGAATTGGAAGTTTTTAATTCATATATCGTACGAAAATAATATTACACATCTGGCTACAAATATGGAATGTTTAGCGTTGCTACTATACAAAGTTGGGAGGTTTCATACGCATTTTACTGTTTCCTGAGAAAATGCAGTATCGCTGGCATGAATGTATGGCAAATTACTTTACCATTCGCGCCTTCTCACTCTATGCATACACTCATGCAGTAAATTTACGACTAATACCTTAGAGAGTGGGTAAACTGTCACTGTCACCAAATAACGATGGCTACTTCATCGCTCGAACACTATTCTCAGAACTGGAAACTCCAGTGGATATTACGGGCCAAGGTGACATGTTAAGATAACATCACATAAACCTGGATGGACTAATGGCGTACCTTTTACTAAAATGAACGTGTCAGTCACGTGAGCGATAAACACCCGGTCTACCGTAATTATTTTATCATCAACCAATGAACGACAAGCTACGATGGAGTACTGGAGTCAACACTACAATTTAACAATACGCTAAATATTTCTGTTACTAACAATTAGACCCCCGGAAATTTCCTAGAATCATTCGGCAGCACGCTAGACAAAATAATCCTTCATGTATTTGTGTTTATTTACGTTGTGTATTGGATGTTGCTCCAGTTTAATCCCAGACCAGGTGGAACGTGATCCGGTCCATGTTTTCTAAGAACGTTCGTTATTGGTTGAACGTAATCCGGGGTGTTTCTAACAAGCTGTGGTCCAATAGAAGCAGATTCTCCCACGAACACTTGGTTGAAGTTTAACTTGACATCAAATAAATCCGCGAATGTTCCGGGTCTTTACTAGTGATAGTAAAATAAATAAACGAAAATTATATAAAACGTCTTATTTTAAAATTGTTTGCAATAAACAATTAGATAAGGTTTCTTTGTGTGAGAAGTTGGTAAAAGCATTAATTACAACTCTCTCTCTCTCTCTCGAAAGGAAAGAAGTAACTTAATTTTGAAGATGATATAATTGCGACTAGTGGATTGGGCGGAGGGATAAAGTATTATGTTAGCACTCAGTAGTCAGTGCAATAAAACAGCAACTCACAACCCTGCGTTGCCTCCAGGCACCTCGCGAACCTGAGTCAAAAGCAGCAAAGATGGTAGAAATTGAATTTAAGGAAAACAGGGATGCGCTCGAGGAAAACAAATGGAAGATTATTCTGACGTTTATTGCGTTTTGTTATGTAGCAAGGAAAAAAAAAATTCAATTGCTTCCCACTCTTTGCCCAACGGCAGCTTGCAAATAAGAGATGGAGTTAGCGACATCAAAAAAACTTGCGATGTGAACAAAGCTCTTGCTCGGCGATGTGATTACTTCCAGAGCGCAAGCCTGATCGCTGCAGGTACTAGCGTAACAATTCACGAGAAGATGAAAATGCAACCAAGTAGGAACTGTTGGATATGGATTCACACCAATACCGCTTGCATACCAACTCACAGAACAATAAAAGAGAATTTGCGGCGTTGACGAGACAAGAGAGAGCATTCAATACAAATGAGAGAGAATTGCGCTGGCTGGAATCAAATACGTCTTACATCGTAACCTCTAATTTTGATGGGACCATGGTGGTTGAGCGGTTAGACTGTTTCCCGTTTCCCNTAGTAAATTGTATTTTAAACGGAGATAGAGGAGCGGTATCAGATCACAATTTCCGTCAACTTTTATAGTATCATTCCTTGAGAGAATTACATTTTTCGAAAGAAATCACACAAGGAGAGCGACGTTGCTTTGTCTACCACAAAATTACAATCGCTTCACATAACATTCCTTCCTGGTAACAATTCGGGTAGCAATCAAACGACTAAAGGTTTATGGGAACAGCGCAGAAATGAGAAGAGACGGAAGTAAAGGAAAACAATAAAGCAGAGAAAGCACTCCATAACCCTGGAGAGTACCCTGCAGTAATAATACCTGCAATGCTTGGGGAAGACTGGCTTGGTCGTTCTTGGTCAGCTGTGTAAACCATCCTTTCTAAGGAAGGAGAGATGTGCTGTGAACTATGGAGGGTGGCTTGTTCTAGGATAAGAGAACCCTTTTGGTATCAACTTTTGGAAAATAACCTGTTCTTACTTCGTTTGTCTCTATGTAAACACCAAATTAATTGTCTACTTTTAATCCTTATAGTAGCTCCAAATTGAGGAAAATAGATAGATTTTTTTGACATTCTACGGACAGAGTAATATTTTAAGTGGTGTCCCCAGGAAATGTTTGCTATTTTCTTTATTTTTGATGCCACTAAATAACAAAGGGATGTAACAGTAATATGTTTCATGTTCTGAACGTTTCCCAACGCCACATGGTAGAAGCAGAGGTACAGTTTTTAATGTCGATAATAATAGTAACGTTTGATGTGGAAGGCGCTGCAAACTGCGAAGAGAGGAGAAAGAAAGTGGTAAAGTTTTCATTGTTAGTAATTTTCCCCATTATATTCTCGCATAGTTCCTGTGATTTGAGGTGTGATAGGAGATCAAAGTGGCTCTTGTGAGTGCATACCAACATAAATAGTTAGAATACTTTGCTTTTGTAAATTTGTATTTTTTTTTTTTAAGTTCACTGGGCTTTTTGACGCACGCGCTTTGTATGGAAGTCTAATTATGGCCGTCTTACAAACTCAACTTAACATCCATAAACGACATGCAGTGTCATGGCTTGCCCAAGAATCAGTAACGGTAACTTCGAGTGAATGAAGAGATTTGGGCGGCTCTTAACATCGGGGTCCTGAGAGCCGACGATGGTGAAGCGACGTGAGTATGGCGCGGCGCCGGAAAGAAATGGCGTGGGAAACGCGGCATCCCCTAGAAAACCCGCCGACCAGCGGCATCGTCTGGCACGATTCCCGCTTGCGAATATCCTGGAGTTACCCAGCCGGGGATTGAGCCCGGTTCGCCTTGGCGGGAGGCGAGCATGTAACGAGGTGAGAGTAAGTCCAGGAGGTAAGCCGACATGTGGAGTACACTTAGTCCGATGTTGACACCTCAGCCAACCGTCACGGACATACGTGATGCAAATACAGCAGCCTCTCGGCAGCCATACTTTTATATATTAACGCAGCTCTCTTAACCATAGAGCCATCCCGCGCTTCGGCCACCCACTCGACGGGGAAGAGGGATCACGCCCTCCCATCGCAGGTGTCCCAGCCATGCACCTGAGGCAACCAAATCCAAAGTCCCGACTTGATACACAAGTCTGGCCGAAAGCACCCTTCCACAAGGTTCTGAGACCCTCGCACTCAGACACCAAGCGTGTGGTCTGTACGGGGTACTACGTGGACCCCTAGTGTCTCTCCAGGACACAACCGGAGCAGGTTGCCACTCACCGCCCGGTCTTTCTTTGAGAGAGAGAATCTCTCCAGACCTCCTCCAGTATATGGAGTTAACCAGTGCCTGCACGAGTCCAACCTCTAGTTATCGGTACACCAGAGATAACCTCTGGTGAGGCCCACCCGATCAACCCGTTCTACCACTTATTTGCCATGGCACTTGTGGGTTTTCAAGATGTCCGGCCGCCCCACCAATGATCTGCACAACCCACCGGAAGGGCGGAGTACGACCGGCTCGGAGCAGCATGCCTCCTCGCGGGGATGCCAGCCCTCGCTCTGAATTGGAAGTGTATCTCATTGTGATCACTCGTAAATCTTCCTGCTATCATCACAGCATCCAATCCGTCGCCACCACTTCCCACCAATAGCAGCACAGTCAGATGTGACGTCATCGGCCACCGACCATTACCATACTTTTGAATTTCTTAACCCTAGAAATTCCAGTATTGAACCCCATCGGCCTGAATGCCCACATATTCGGGCTTCATGCGATTGGTAGAATGTATGGTAGAATTGTAATCGCGACAGAGTTTTGGGAGTACATCCAACCACTTGTATTTTCCGTTCGTCGTGAAACGTCTCCATAGTTTAGCTTTGAGCATCCTGTGAAAACGCTTGACGGTGCTGGCCTTGAGCCCATAGTATATAGAATAACGATTTATGCTATATGCTTTTATCAAAGCACGAGAAGGTACATAACAATATTCTTTACCATCGTCGGTGTACAAGATTTTTTTGTATGCGTCCTTCGCGCAACAAATCAGCCACGTCTTTCGTGACGTCACGCTCATTCTTCGACTTGAGCTGCCTGGCCCAGGCCTACTTGGAAAAAGTATCGATTATGGTCCAAATGTAGCTGTGACCTTTATTCACGTGAGCAAAGTCTTGCATTTCAATCAGGTCAGATTGGATAGTATAGGCCAACCCTTTAATGGAGTATATTTTGTCTGGGTAATTTATCCTAGCGCATTTGTGCAGCTGGCCAGCGACTGCATACTTGCTCAAGTTGGTTCGAAATTTGATTCCGCGCCTTTTCGAAAGCGTAATGTACGAGATAAATGGTTTCATGGTTGACTAGGTGCGAAATGTTGGCGTAACCTCGCCGATAAAAAATCACCTGTCGCTCACGCCTAATCATCTCTCTGCAGCCTGGGCTGGGGAATCGAAGATAGCTACAGTTTTGCCATTTATGCCAAATACAGGTTCGAACCATGCGTTCCCCTCTCCTTGCAACTGGGATTCTCCAAAGATTATAAGAAAAAATAATAAGAGCAATGAAGGTGCTGGTGATTACGCTGGCCACATCACATTTCGATGTCATGTTGAGAGTCCGATAAAACACGCAGCCCATCTATCTTACTTTGAACACCGTAGAATAATTTGCCCCTCACGTGACCCCGAGCACTCGCTATCGTGTCAAGCTGTTGAATTATTCCAAGAAAGAAAAACTGATCGAAATAGCATTCAGAAGTTGGTTACTGGTCACCTGCCCGGGCCTGTCTGCTACCACGCAAAATCGCTGGGTCGTAAAAACATCCGCCAGCACATAAAAACCACGCTACATCATACTGGCACTTCAGACGAACAAACAGCATAGTATGGGAGCTGCTGACAAGTCTACGTTAAACTACTGCAAAGTCGAAACCGTAAAGATATTTACGAATAGCGAAAGATATTCATACTGTATATCGACCTGAACACCACGTTCGACCACGAAGGTCTTACTTTACCATAGCGTATGTATTTGCAACTCTAATCATCGTATTACTGACGCGAGACGCATCCCATCCTGAGCGCCGAAAATTTCCGAGACATGGCACCTTTGCTGGTATTCGATATCGAAGCAGAACGAGCGCGTGGAAAATGGTACGGTCAGTTCGAAATAATCAGCAAGGAAAACGTGCCCATGAATACCGCAACCTACTGCGTGGTACACTACGACAGGATCGTTCAGTACCATTGTTTTCCCTCCTGGTAAAAATCATAAGTAAATTAAGCACGTAAATACGCATGGAGTTCGGACTCATGTTTCAGTCGTAAAAATGTACTGCAAGTTGCAAGGCTTATAGAGCCAAGACAACTTCGTGCTCAAGGAAATTGCAGTCACGAATTGTCACGACGTGACTCGAACCCGCAACTTCCAGCCTCCGTATCTGTGGAAACTGTTGGACGAAAAGAGCAAGAAAATAGACGCATAGTTGACCAAGTACTGCCACGGACTATGCTGGGACGAAGGCAATATTACATGTCATCAGGTGGGAAACGGGCTGAGCGACTGGTAGATGCAGTACCCACGGGGACCGAGATATGTGGTGGGGCCCGAACAGAAAAAATGGTTTAGTAATTTTTGCAAAAACAAATTGGAAATAATCGTCGTACAGGACTATCATGGGTGTCCTTCTCTTCGTAAAATGAGGAAAGAAACGGATCGTAGTTCTTTGGTGAGCGCTTCAAAAAACGCCCAGTTACTTTACGAGTGACATGCTCTTTACGCGGAGATATAAACACGGTTATATATAGTAGAATATTTTTTTTTTTTCGTATGCCAGCCGGCGTTTGAGAATAGCTTGCAGACGTGATTTCGGACGATGGAGATTCAGAAAAAATACAGTTATATACTGGTGTAGAATCAAAATTATCTTTTATAGTTACTGCGAACTCATGCTGCAAGTTCTATGCGTGATCTTAGGCTGTGTGCAATACGAAGATACCTGATCACGTTACAGTCACGTGTATAGATGACGTCATTCCACAATTATAAAAAAAATGTAAATAAATCTTACCCTAAAACAGATTAGTAGCCTGGTCGAGCACGAGTCACAGTGGGAGCAAGATTCCGCTATTTCGTCCGGAGATCCTGTACATCTGGTCATATCCGGACGATTGTAAAATCACGTCTTCGTTCTGGGAGTCAGTATCATTTCACACCTACGAAGAAAAATGTGATGGATGGGACCCCTGGTTATACTCAGCCTACTCATATGTTAATAACTTGCTGTACTCCTGGGAACTGCGTGGTTCGTCACATGAAAGGGGTTACGACTCTTCCAGCAACCGTGGACCAGGTTCTGGAAATTGCAGCAACTTCGAGTCGAGGCAAGGTCGACCCTCCTCCTACGACAACCGAAATTCACGCCCCTGACTGCTTCACCCAGGTCTGCGTACGTCGGCGAAATGATACCAGCGAGGCTTCGACACAAACGGCCTCAACTAAACGTCGAAGGTCGTGCCGCCGCCACCGTGATGACAACACGATGCATAAAAATTCTGGGGAACCTGCATCGAACCGTGAAGCGTGCCCTTGCAAACGTCCACGTGTAACGTAACCTGCTGCCGGCAAACATAGGTTCGTCCTCGACCGACTTTAACTTGGAAGAAGGCACTTTGAACATTCCCATTCTACTGCGTCAGATCGAACGTCAAAGACGGCTAATAATTATTTACTAACGTGTTTTGGCTCGCAAATTGAATTTTCAAATGCTCTCAAATTTTACGTGAATTTAATTTTTTTTTATTTCTCTAAATAAAACATACCAGTATTAAAAAAATAAATTATCTGTGTATTTCTATTTTAAATCTTTTCTTTTTTAAATATAACGTAAATTTTTTTGCTAAATAAATAAAGTGTGTAGAAAAGAAATATTAGTGAAAATTTTATTTTAAGGATTGGCTCTCTGGAACATGCAGTACCGAAGGAGCAAGGGAGACTCTTGCCATGAACGTATACCGACTTTGAGCGGAAGAAGGATAGAAGAAAAGCTTGCGGGGAGTAATTCTCCACGCCCGCTCGGACGTACCCTGTCACAAGAGCACCCCAAGCCGATTAAAATATTGCCGTTCTGGGTTCAACACGAGTTTCCTGGCGGCTGGTTGCGTTTCCGATCTCATGCATGATTAGCTGTTGCCCCGGATCGAAACAAAGCTGATGGCCAGTACTCTCCGGTCTCTGATATTGCTTACACAAAAGCTGGAAGATGTCTTTGCTGCGAAGATATGCGGACTCCGCTGCCTCTCGATGCTACCCCACCCTCCCGTCGGTCTGACGGGGATAACATTCACCAGTGTTTAAATAAGTTTGAAAGTATATTACGTGCGTTACGTAACGATGTTGCCGATTTACACTTCGAACTGACCAATTGTTTGCGTGTTCTTACGGTCGTTAAATGTAACATGAAAGATTTGTGCTAATTGTTCTACCATCCTAGAGTCTCCAGCTACATAAGACCTTTACATGGATGTAAAAAATGTGATTTTAGAAACACGCATTTTTAACTTCTAACTGTGCGTGTGTGTTTGGTAGTTAATATTTTCTCCATGTAAAAAAATATAACAATTTTTTTCTTTGGTATAAATATTGATTCCGCTTGCTTTTCCCTTGGAGAAGGGAAAAGTATGGGCCATATTTTTTTTTTCTCTCTTTTGAATATGTTTATTGTGTTTGCTTTTCCCTTGGATAAGGGACCAGTACTTGCAATAT